>MU709470.1:0-21549 GCA_026770625.1 Nicotiana glauca
GGCCCAAGCTTTTATATTGTATTTGTATTTTAGTATTTTACTTTATTTTTGTATTTTTCAATTTTGTATTTATTTGTTTATTTTCTGATGTATTTTATTATTTATTTTATTTTATTATTTATTATTATATATTTATTTTCCAAATTTTCTAGTATTTGTTCTATAATTTTTAATGGCATTTTCCTAATTAATTCTTTTTTTATCTTCATTCATCCAATTAACCATCACTGGTATTTCACACGAGTTGGAAATATCGTAATCAAAAGTTATTTATTTTGATTTTGGAATTCTTTTACTTGGGGTAAAAATCACGTGCTTACAATCCTCGCACTTAAAGAATATTGCTAATTGACCTCTAGTGAGTGTCGGAGTTGACCATTTCGTCTCTACCCCTTCGCGATTAGGCGGGATACTCACTGAGTACACGTTGATTACGTACTCATACTACACTTCTGTGCATTTTTGTTGCACAGGTATGTATACTTCTAGCAGCCTATTTGGCGTAGCGGTATGGATGACGCTGGGACTAAGTGAGTTGCATTGTTCGAGGCGACCCGCAGCCGGTGTAGTTCCCTCCAGTATTTTCTTATTATTATTTTCATATCCACTGTGTTTCGGACATATGTTGTATTTTATTTTCCATATCGATAGTTGCTCATGCACTTGTGACACCGAGTTCTGGGATGATTTGAAGTATTGTATTAATTGCTTAACTTTTAAATTTGATTTGAAACTATATTCTCTAAAATTTCTAAATAATTAAGGAAAAATCCTGGATTTCAAAAGTGTCAAAACGAGATTTAATTCAGTATTTGAGTTAGCTGGCCTGATAGCGGTGTCCGGCGCCACCACGACCTTTAGTAAATTTTGGGTCATGACAGATTGTTGGCAAAAGAATTGATGAAATCTTGTGTCTTTAAGCTGTGTAGCTCCCAAAAATTCTCTTAGGTCGAATCCCCTTAAAAGTTCGTGTTTAAAGTGTATTTATATTGAGTATGTGCAAATCTAGACCAAAATACCCGCTTTAAGCCTAACTAGGATAGCTCGCAAAATATTGCGCTAGTACGTCACGTCGCCTTAGTGGCACTTTTTAGAATCTTAACAATAAAAATGCCTGCGGCCTTGTTTCTTCTCGCCAGAAGCCAAAAATGGGTTATTCCCTTGTTTGCGCAGTCCTAACACATGACATATTAGCGTCACTTTTAACAGGGATTGAAATTTTAAGCTTCTAATGCTTTTTTGTTTTTTTCTTCTAGTTTGTCATATGTGTACTCGGTCCTTGACCCTCGAACTCGATTCCGATTTAACTCTTAAACTTTTACTCTGACTTCAAAGTTCTTTTTTATTTATTTTAGCTCTAAAACTCAACTTAGCCTGAAATCTCAACCTACACAACAAAAAATGTATGATGAGTATAAAATTATCTATGTTTTAGCTCAAACACAATTAAAGTGTATCAAATAATAGGCGCAAAGTAGCCAAAAATTCGTATTTCTAACCTACGATCATCAAATACAAAATTAAAAGGAAAGAAGATCTATGGCTAGAAAAAATATTTGTCCTTAATTATAAAAAAATAAAAATTAAAGTTGAGTTGTCCTAATATAAGAGATGTCTTTCTTTTTAGAACATATTAAAAATAAAAGTCTCAAGAAAATGAAGAAATTTTTTTTTAAATAACTATCCACATAACCGCTTAAGCTAAAAATTATTGACAAATATATAGTATATGCATAATACATTAATATGTTTAGAACTATACATAATCAGTGTATAATCTATGCATACTAAGTATGAAAATAAACAATAAATTTGACTAGCTATTTGTGTGAATATCCTAATTGAAAAATATGAAGGTCCAATACTGTCACGATCCAAAATTCATTAAAGGTCGTGATGGCTCCTAACATCACTGTCAGGCAAGCCAACAAATAAATAATAAACTTAATTATTCATTTTAGTATTTTTGAATTCATAATTTCCTTCAATTAAATAGTAAGAGAAAGAATTTACTAAGTAAATAATAATATTTTTAAAACTACAATATTGAACAACCCATAATCACCCCCCAAAATTCAGTGTCACAAGTGCATGAGCAACAACTAGGAAATATAATAAAAATACAACATCTGTCTGGAATACAATTAGGCAGGAGAGTGTAAATATGATGGAGACTCTGTATGTTGCGAATTCACAACATGGGATGCAGTTCACCTAAGTCCCCGCTATAGTCGCGCATCTGCGCCCACAAGACTACTAGACATATATGTACCTACACAAAATATGCAGCAAGTATACTATGAGTATGTAAATCAACACGTACCCTATAAGTGACTAGTCTAACCTCGAATAAGTAGTGACGAGGGGTCGACTCCGACACTTACTATGGGCTAACAATAAAATATCGATATTATACTTAAGTATGGATTGTATAAAAACAACTGAAAACTCAACAACAAGAAGTATGTAAATAATTCTTTTACTAATAGAAAATTCCCAAATTTATTTTTGTCATTTAACAATTTATATCTCAAGCCAATGAAGCAAATCAATTATTATTAGTCCCAAAGATTTATCATGTGCAAGTCATGCCGAGGTTATATGGCATGATCCAACATAAAATATCGTGCACTGCCGAGGGTCGAAAGGCACGAACCATAGATGCATCTATCTGTGAGGCCCGCTCCACAAAAGAGAAAATGCATTAAAACAATCAATTCAAGATTTATTAAGGGCTTATATTCAAAGAAATATCAATTCTCATCAACGGTCAAGTGACCCGTCCAAAACTCAAGCAAATGAAGTTTAACCTTTTAAAATTCTTATATCAAGTTTCAATATGATATAAGCAATTAAATAACGATTAGGGTACAAACATCGCAAGTATAACATGATTTGGGTCCTAGACTACCTAGACATAAGCATAATTAGTAGCTACATACTGACTCTCGTCACCTCGTGCGTACGTAGCCTCCACAAGCAGAAGCACATATTAAATCAATTCACCTATGGGGTTAATTCCCTCTTACAATGTTAGAAAAGAGACTTACCTCGTCTTAAAGCTCATTTTCCATTCACAATTTTTCTCTAAAGCCCCAACTTGGTGCCACTCAATCCGTAACTAATCAAACAACGTGCAGATCAATCAAAAATATACACCAATTCTTGAAATTTAACAATTTATAAAAATTACCGACTCCGCTCGAAAAGTTGGCAGTGGTGTCACAATCCAAAATCCATTAAGGGCCGTGATGGCGTCGGACACCATTGTCAGGCAAGCCAACACTAAATAACTAGTAACTTCTTGTTTTAGATATTTTTGAATTTACTTCCTTTATATATTTAAATAATAAAGAATAAGTTCCACTGAATAAATAATAATATCTTTTCAATTTCAAAATACTGAATAATCTCATAGACATCCTAGAACCCGGTGTCACAAGTACATGAGCAGTTACTAAGGATTCAAATACAGTACAATAACTGTCTGGAATACAAATTGGACAAAAAGTAAATACAATACGCTGAAAAAGACTAAACTAGCTGAAGATCGCCTCGAGAAATGCAGCTCACCTAGTCCCCGTATCATCCATGTTGCTACGTCTAGTAGGCCACTAGAAGAACATGTGCATGTGCAACAAAAATGCATAGCAAGTGTAGCATGAGTACGAAAATAACGTGTAGTCAATAAGTATCCCGTCTAATCTTGAAAAAGTAGAGACGAGAGATCGACTTCGACACTTACTAGTGGTCCAATAATGATACATCAATAATATAATAAATCGAGAATTTTTATAAACATAATTGTAATTTAATAGAATGAAGCAAACAAACAATTCTTTCTTTTATAGGAAATTCCCAAATTCCTTTTCATCATTTGTACATATATTCTCAAGCCGGGAAGAAGCAATATCAACTTCAATAAATTTTAAGGCAAGCAATAAAAGCATGCGCAAATTATGTCGGGGTCGTACGACCCGATTTAACAATATTTGAACAGTGCACTACCAGAGGGTCGAATGACGTGAACCATAGATGCATCTATTACCCCACTCGCGAATCATACATACGGTGCAGTCAATATATAAATAAACAATCATCCTGCTCGCGAGTCATACGCACGACGCAGGTACACATAGAAATACATATTCAAACAGTCAATCAGGACATTCATCAAGGAAACAACATTCAACGAGGTGTAATTTCCCTTTTTACAAGTCATGAAAATGAAGTTCAACTGTTCTAGAAAATCATTTGCCACTTTGATATGAATTAAGCAATTTAAACTATCAATAAGGTTGCATTTATTACAAGTAAACATACTTTTGGGTCCTAGACTACCCGCACATAAGCATAATAGTAGCTACGCACAGACTCTCGTCATCTCGTACGTTCGTAGCCCCCACAATTAGCAGCACATATTCAATTAATCCAGCTATGGGGACAATTTCCTCTTACAAGATTAGAAAGGAGACTCACCTCGCTCTGAAGTTCCATAATCGGCCTTACACGCCCTTTCGAAGACGTAAATTGATGCATAACGCTCCAAAACTAGCCAATAATTATGTAAATCTATTAATATATGTTCAACTACTCATATTAATCTATATTATAACAATTCCTAACCCCGATCGAAAAGTTGATAAAATTACCCTCGGGTCCACGTGCCTGAATTCCGAAATTTTTCGAAGATAAAGTTTATCCATAACCTCACGAACTCAAATATGTAATTTTCTCCCAATTTCATGCACAAATTAGTTGGTAAAATACAAAAATATAAATTTCTAGGGCTTCTACCCAAAACCCACAATTGCTACTAATTTTTCATGTTTAAATCGTCATACAAACCATGTATTCAACTCACAACTAGTAGAAATCACTTACCTCATGATATATGATGAAACCCCATCTTCAAAAGCTCCAAAAATCGCTCAAGGCGAGTAAAAAAAGGGTGAAATGAACTCAACCCCGCTTTTTAAAACATTCTGCCCAGCGATCCTCGCATCTGCGTTCCATTACCGCATCTGCGGCTCCGCTTCTGCGGCATCTTCTCCGCATTTGCGCCCTTCCCCGCTCCTGCGGTCTTCACCTTCACACATGCGCGCCCCCTGGTGCGCCCAAATGTCTTATTATGCGACTCCCCCTGCACTAGTCCTTTTCCGCTTCTGCGGGCTCGCACCTGCGGTGCCCAATCTGCGAGTGCGTTTACACTAGCAATACTGCTCCTAAATTCCAAACCTTGATTCGTTAACCACCCGGAATCCACCCGAGGCCCCCAATACCATAACCAATCATGCAACCAGTCCCAAAACATAATGCGGACCTGCTCGAGGCCTAAAATCACATCAAACAACGCCGAAATCACGAATCATGCCTCAATTCGAACTTTATGAACTTTAGGACTTCAAACTTTTACATTCGATGCCGAAACCTATCAAATCACGTCCGATTGATCTCAAATTTTGCACACAAGTCATATTCGACATTACGGACATACTCCAACTTCCAAAATCAAAATCCGACTCCAATATCAAAAAGTCCACTTCCGGTCAAACTTCTCAAAAACCTTCAAATTTCTAACTTTCTCCAAATGACTCCAAAATGACCTATGGACTTCCAAATCCACTTTTGATCGCGCTCCCAATACCAGAATCACCTTGCAAAGCTACTCCCAGACTAGAAATACCGAACGGACATCGATAACACTAAAATGCACTTTAACTCAAACTTATAAAATTATACCAAAATGCTAACTTCCACAATAGGTGCCAAAACACTCTCGGGTCATCCAAAACCCGATCCGGACATACGCCCATGTCCAATCTTAGTCAATTCTTTCAACATAAAGCTTCTGAAATGAGAATTCCCTTTCCAAATCAACTCCAAACTTCCCGGAATTCAATTCTGACTATGCGCACAAGTCATAATACCTAAAATGAAGCTGCTCATGGCCTCAAACTACTGAACGATGCTCTAGAGCTCAAAATGACCGGTCGAGTCGTTACATCCTCTCCCACTTAAACATGTGTTCGTCCTCGAACGTGCTAAGAACTGCATTGGAGTTGTCTGAAATCACATTTAAACACCTTGTGCACCTACCCGTGCTACCACAAATCAGTTGAGCACATTAGCTCGAGCAAATCTAAAGATATTCTCTTTTATTCAAGCAAATAAACTTAGGGCCCAATTCCAACATCCGGAATCCTCTGCCAGGCCTGCTTCCAATATATGAACATCGTGTCAATCACTACACAAGGTACCAGAACATGACTGCATACCTTTGCCGAATTCTCACCATGCACCACATCATTCAAATGACCATAATAACATTCTTTGATCATAATAACTGACATTCCCCGAATCTGATGCTCACAATGCACCTCATGATATACATAAGTCTTATTCCAAATTCTTACAATACTTCCACGACAGAGGAGACACGTAGACATTAATAACCAACTGCCAAGTCAACAAATCATTGAGGCTGCACTCCTGACAAGAACATTACCTCATTTTGAACCCAAATGATGATCTTTACTCTTTAATATACTTCATACAATCCTATTGCACTGATCCTAGATCCAATAACCTTGTCTCACCCAGTACGAACTGTTCAGTCAACAAGCCACCCCAGACATGACCAAAAGTCTCATATGATGCCACAACATGCCAATAGGCTACCAACTCGAACGTGATACATAAGGAAAATGAACTCTGGAAGGGACTACTCAAATCATGCAACTAATATGAACTTTCCTCAGAAAATGGGAAATAAAACACATAGAATAGAATATAAGGGGCTGTAAATATCATCACACTGTTGCGGCGAGCAACCTGATCCAAACAACATACCCATGGCGGTGTGCCACCCGATCCACACATAAAATTCACATAAGGAGATACACGTCGAGCTAAATTGATCATTATAACAAAATACCGAATACCGGTCACAAGCACGCTAAGTGCATAATACCATCCTTGAGGGGACATATAGCGCCATAGGCTAACAAACTCAAGCACAACTGAGGTGTGATATATGTTCAGAAACTAAAGAGCCATCTTGCTCACATAACACCATCTTTACGCGGAACTTCAACACACAAGAAATTTACCAAACCGTTTTGCAACTCATATGGCACAATATAGCATTACATGAAATAGCCAACGACAAATTAACATCCAACGTCCGAATACTCCTCTATAAGGAGAGCTATGCTAAAATGAACACATTCGGCCCGATATAGAGCCCTTATTTATATGTAAATCCACCCACAGACCTTAAGCCGAATTTGATCGTACCGAACTAGGCCAATAATCTTTTCGGGGTCCATATTAACACCTTTTCCCATAACACACAAGAACAACTGCCAGAACCGAAGTAATCTTCCACGGTCCACACTTAAAATCGAGTGCCCTCCAAGTATAGATTCTCAAATTAACCATATCACCACTATCTTCATACTTGGTTTCATTCTCCAATCAATCAAGTGACTACATACCTCACTTATACAATTTTCTCGTAGGGCACGCTCCTACAATCTTCCGTAATAGATAACAAGTTTGCACATCCATACTACCGGCCGTACTAATGCTGAAAAGCGATCAAGAATCCATAACCAGGATGCAAAGCCTCCTTCACAAAACATCGATCCCAGGTGACGCTGAAGACAATGCTAGCTTACTCTAATCACTCAAACCCCTTTCATGCTTATCCGAGCTCGTGACATCTTTGACAACACCAAACCACAACCTTCATCCTCACTTTCAAATTTCATACTGCTCACTACATCTAACAAGCCAGCATGCGATAGTACAGGAATTTTATCACAACTCCTGAACTACTAACATGGTAAACACTTCTTCACATGGAAGGTTTTACTTAACTCATTCCAAGAGAATCGTAGAAACACATGAGTGAATTATCACAAACGTCGAAGATTCAATTCTTCAAATAGTGGCGTAAACCACCATAGCCCTTTCCGGGATCTGCCTACACATAGCATGCCATAATACTAGAATACTTCCGAATAAATTCAATTACGACGGCCGACAAGCCTCACACATACCATCACAAATCACTTGCATAACTTCATCAATATGAAGGAACTGATCACTGTCAACAATATGCCAATTCAATCATGGCCAACCAATCCAGCCTCTTCCAATTTATCCTTAATTTTCTTAGAACAATAATAACTTCATTCAACATATAACGCACTCAACCTGAGTGGCCTTGTAACACAAGACCATATTGTCTCAAATCCCACGAACCACCTCATACCTTCCCTGTGTGGATATTCACATCTCGACTAGTACATCCACTTTGATAATTCCTCTACGAATACGAAGTCTTTTTCTCCTTTGCCTCCCAATGCTAGCGCAACCCAATTTTTACTTTTTACTTTTAGTCAAAACATCATAGAACATTCTGAGCCTCTTATCATAAGCTACTTCACAAGCTCGATTCTTAAACATACAGTGGGCTTGAATATTTAGGCACCACATTTTTAACCTTTGCATTCACTAGGACCGTTATTGAGAGTCACCCACTCTAACATGGTCCCGAATATAATCAACTGCAATGCTCCGCTAGCCCATGACGACCCTCTCTAAGAAGCACCCAGCCGAATCACCTTCCTTGTAATTCATTTCTACACGAAGCATCATCCCTGAGTCTTTCTAAAGCTTGAACATAAATTGATGATGCCAATTATAGAACACATTCTTCAATTCCTTTGCTCAAATTACTAATGATGCTCTCTTCCGTTAGCCAAAACAACTTACCAATACGTCCATAACCTAAATTTTCACAAGAAGATAATCATACAACCCAATCATAGGCGGTGAGACTCTCCCGCTTAGCTTGAGCCACTATTACACAACTTTGGAACCCACCAAGATTCCTTACCCCTTATTGACATGACCTTGCACAATTAAACCACTGGATTCCTCGAAATCTTTCCTTTAGCATTTCCTGAACACTCTGAATCTCTAGCAACATTCACATATTAGACCTCTTACCGGATAGCTAGTAGGATTCTTCACAGAAGCTTTGCCAACCATGCAACCGCCGATCTACTCACAGGAGATAAACCACCTGTGGAGATTACTTGCCAACGTCTTTCAACGCCACTGCACGAGACGCGGTTACTACACCTTTCATAACCCATCAAAAACCCGTGCTCATTTACCAATTGTACTAGTCCGCTCACACCTTAGGGCCCTCAACTAAATGTGCGACAATATCTTCCAATTCAAAACTTATGTTGTAACCTTCTTCATATCAAGCAGCTCCTTATCAAATTTTGCGCCGTTATGCTAGCCAATATTTCAAATTAAGCTCGTAGAACCAATCACCATCCACTAAAATTCCCACATCACTCCAAACTTCTCTCAAGGGTGTAGTTATCCTGCCATTGAATCTACGTGATGCTCTGCCACACTCCCATTTTGGGAAAACCCTCTTCTTTAAGCAACTATTCGACTTCCGCTTCTTACACCTGGCCTTCTAGAAGTTTAACCACCGCATGACACTTCCTACATGTCCCTCCTCATCCTTTGCTGCTCAGCTGATGCCTTAGGTTAAAATCTATCTCGGTAGCACGTTGAACCAATAGACCGCTACTAACTTTAAACCTTTACAAAGATCATCCTTTCTCGAGCCGTCGTGATTACAACATTGATTCAATCCTGAACTACTACACCCCGTGATCTTTGGTTGCCGTTTCTTCAATACTATCTCACAATATCTCGCCCCAAAGGCAAATTGAAGTAAACTATAAGACCTGCGAACTTAACATATTCCATCGAGGACGACGACGTCGCGTCGCAAATAAATATTCCACCACACTTGAAAACACGAAGTCTCGTTACTCCATCGATCCAAATTTGGACATTCATAGGCCAATTGCTTTTCTCAGCCGGAAATGAAATATCGAATCTCAGAGTCATGCACTGAGTAGACCTACTTTTGAGTTATTCACTGCCCCGACACATAGGCAAGCATCCTAAAATCATATCAATACTGCGCAACAACCGTTCATAAGTACCATGGCAACTTGTGCTTAGCCTCAGATCTCCCAGAAATACAACCATTGAGCTGAAATGATAGAAATATCCTTCCACAAGTCAATGCCAATAGTAAAATCACTATGCCGAGAGTATGGC
This sequence comes from Nicotiana glauca, assembly GCA_026770625.1. Classification (NCBI taxonomy): domain Eukaryota; kingdom Viridiplantae; phylum Streptophyta; class Magnoliopsida; order Solanales; family Solanaceae; genus Nicotiana; species Nicotiana glauca. The sequence goes on from MU709470.1 coordinate 10,168, forward strand.
TCCTCCTGAGTTGAAGGAGTTGAAGGAGCAATTACAGGAATTGCTTGATAAGGGTTCCATTCGGACCAGTGTATCGCCTTGGGGTGCTCCTGTCTTGTTTGTGAAGAAAAAGGATGGTTCTATATCTATATGTATCGATTATCACCAGTTGAACGAGGTTACAGTGAAGAACTGTTAACCTTTACCTCGTATTAATGACCTGTTTGATCAGTTACAGGGTGCTCGTTGTTGACACCCAAGTTTTCCTTATATATTTTTTTAATATGCAAAATACCTTCAAAATATCATAGGTATGCATATATACGTATGCCCAAATGTTTTATTATTTTTTCTTAATTTTTTAAGGTTTCTAAATTAATTTATTCCCCAATTTTATCCATAAAAATCTATTAATAATTTCCAAAATTATTATTTTTGGTAATTCACTTGTTGAACTTTTATATCTATGCCAAAATATGGATAAGGAATTTTTTGCCTATTCTTTACAAATTTATTTAGTATTTTTAAAAAGCTAAATTGCATAATTATAATATTAGCCTCTTTTAGGATTTAATTACGTTTACATTTACAAAAATTAAGTCCAACATTTTTTAATAGTTAATTATAGATTGTAAATCATTTTAGTGCTCTCAATTTGATTTTAGAAACTTATTTACTATTTTTATAAATAAAAAGGGGAAAGTGACTATTTAAATTGTAGCCCAAATTGGGTTCCAATTATAACCCAAATCAAGCCTTCAATCTCCCCAGCCCAATTCCATTTTTTAACCCAATTTCAAATTGAACCGACCCATACCCGGGCTCCCACCTAACCGTTAGATCAACGGCTCCCATTACCCCTTTCCTTTTTTAACCCAAAAACAACCCCTTTACCCTACCTCATTCCTCACCAACCGCCACCTATGAATCTATCTTCTCTCTCAACTCTCTCTGAAACTCTTACAAACGCGAGCCGCTGCCATCAAACTACACCCTAATCCATGGCCTTTCGTGGTTATTTGAGACATGTACCAGCTTTCCATGGCTTCTATCTGTTTGGTTCTATGGTTTCATGACCAGACTTCGAAGGAGTTTGGTCCAGTCCTTGCTCGACTGGTGTTCATGGCCTTTCTCCGGCCAGCCACAACCTTTGCTGGCCATTATGGCCTTTCGAGGCGAGTCCTTGACCTTTTCTGGTTAGATCGTTAACTTTCGAGATCTTTCTCGTTTCTTTTGGGTTTTTTGAAACCCTAATCTCTAAGATATTTCGATTACTTTCAGATCTACCTTAGATCTGTGCTTACCATAAACTTTTAAGCATTTTTCTCGAAGGTTCTTCAATGTTGCTTTCAAAACGACTCTTCATTGTTCTGATTTGGGTTTTCTTTTAAGGTATTTCAAAAATCTCTTCTCTGATTCTCGATGTTGTTTTATGACTTTACTATGAACTGTTTGTTATGCTTTCATTCTACTTGAGTCAGCATGTTGAAACTCTAATTTCTTTTAGGTCTCATTCGAATCCTAAAGTTGTTTGTTTAAATGTATACTTGTTTAACTAAATTCCTCGTTCCTGTTTGACTTATTTGTGTTACCATTTTTTAAAACTCGATTGTTATTGAAAAGCCCTATGTCTTTGGGTCTGAAATCGTTTGTTTGAGTACTTGACTCAACTGAAATCTTTTGTTTTAGACTTTCTTTTCTTTATGTGACTTATCTGATTTTACTATCTTTCCACTCTACTATGGCTGAAACCCTAACTTTTCAAAAGGTTTCCTCACCTGCTACTGTGAGACCTTTGCATATTTCTGATACTCTATCTTCTGCATTGTTGATTCAATGTGACTTGACCTACTTGATTACTACGCTTCGAATGTTTGCTTTACTACTGAACCCTGACTTATTTCTGCCACTACTACATGCTTGTAATTATCTCTTTTGCCAATGTGCTTGGCCTCGCATGTATGATGTCTTCTGCTCACTCTGTTTATATACTAAAGTGCAGAAGCATGTTTCTTTTTTGATTGACCCTAATCGTGTGACTGATTTCAAAGCTTTTCCTTTATGAACCTTAATTTCACTTGCCTGTTTGGATTTGATTGATTCTTTTCCCTTTACTGTGATATTTTGCCTTACTGAATCTTTTCCAAAATAAACATATTTCTGTACATAGACTTGATTACTTACTTAATGCTTTTAATACTCCTTTTATGGAAATAATTAGCCCGTCTCTAAACTGATCCCTTTCCTTATTTGAATCTGTTACTACCCGTTAAACAATGATTCCTTAATTAAAGGAATCGCTTGTATAATTGATTCTGACTGTTGATTGTTTCCATATTTGTATTAATACTTTACTTATTACCTCTCCTTCACTCGTTTTCAAAAAGCTATAAATACCTTGCACTCCTCTTCTTTCAAACAGGAACTAACCACTTGAGTTCAGAACACACCCTTCACTCAAAACTCTCTTTCTTTTCTCTGTTACTACTTGTGTTGCTGCCTTGTCTAGCCAGCTGAAAGCCAAGGCTAGGTTGTGGAAATTTTCTTACTTTTCTTTCTGCATTTGCTTCTTTACTGGTATGTTCTAATTAATCTTCAAGCATCAAAAATAACATATTTTCTTTACTATTGCCTTCACTCTTGCCTGTTTCCTACTTGTGTTTAATCAAGTTTCATTCCTAAAGCATGCTATAAATCAATTTCCTTTATGTATAAATACTCTGTCAGTCATTTGATTATGTGATTATGACTTATGAATCCCAAACCCCCATATCCCATATGTGTTTGTATTTTCTGGTTGGTTTGAGGGCATATCAGCATTAGACATTGTTGTGCATGACCCAAACATGATCCTCCCTAAGGTCATATACTTCATATCCCCTCTATGTGTTGTATTCTCTAGCTGGCTTATGGGCATGCCAGCACCATATATTGTTGTGCATGCCTAAGCCTAACCCCTTTCTAAGGTTATATGCTCCCTGCAATGAATTCCCAAACCCCTTACCCCTCTCTATTCTCCACTCTATTTTTAAATCTCTGTTTTTGCACTTCTATTGTACTCTTAGACGTAGGTTCTTCCCCTCTTGTTTGAGCCTAGCCTTGGGACCCATGAGCTCCCTCTGAACTTGGACACATAAGGGTTAGCCCTTCTACACTGCACTCATCTCTATCTGGTTATGAAAACTTAGGTGTAAGCACTGTCCGCGGTCCCTTGAGACCCTTAGGGAACTTTGACATACTCAAGTCTGAGAAAGGCTCTAAAACAAGTGGTGCTTGAGGTGGTTTATTCCATAACTCAGAGAGAAAGTCAAGAATCAGGCTTTCTCTGGTTGTAGCTCCTCCTTTTACACTTTTCTGATGTAATTCATTATTTGGTCTGTAATAAGTTGTAATAAACATTGGGGTTGGTTAGTGAAAAGGGCTGGGTAATTATGCATGCTTAACTATTGGAAGGGTAGAGAACATTCTTATAGGACCTATTTTCTGTATGATTAATTCAGCATTTAGATAATATGTGTATAGGACTTTTTAGTCTGCATGTTTAACTTTGCATTCAGAGAACCTGTCTATAGGACCTGTTTTAAATTCTGCATTTAGATAACATGCATATAGGACGTGTATTAATTTATGCATGTTTATTACCACTTTTAGACACCATGCTCTTAGGATCTAAATGGTTATAATCCGGCATCATGTCCAATAGGCTAAAATTAGTAAACTTTCATAGAAATCATGCCTATAGGAATCTCAAGCAAATCCTACCTGCTTTATTTCTCATTCAACTAGATATCATGTTTATAGGATCTGAAACCAATCTAGTCTAAAATCAGTTCAACTCATACTGTTCTGAACTAATTTTTTTTAACAACTCTCTCTCTTCTTATTAATACGGTTTAGAAAGCATGTCTATAGGATCTCAAATTATTTATTTTAGAATTGTTACTGCTTTATCATGTTCTGAATCGATAATAGATATCATGTTTATAGGATCTCACCCAAACACTTAGGCAAGCCTTAGGTGACAACAATAAAGACTGAAACCGCCTTTATTAATCAGTAATCGCTACAACCAATAGGCAGGCTTGATTCAGACTTCTTATCTGATTTATGTAATAAAATGGTCTGCCTCAGCAATTAAAACTCCCCTAGCCTTAGTACTTTAAATTCAGACCCTGACTATGTTTAGGTCATGTTGTCTATGTGCATTATTTATGGAGATATACCTGAGCCTTCTACTTACTTCTGTGTTTCCCCCTAAATGCAGTCCTATATGTTCTTGTTTGTTGCTTAGTATTTTGCCTTTAAACTTGAGAGTTAGCTTAGAACCTCCTTCTTATAGGAATAATTGTCCTAAAATTCCTCCAAAACTGATAGGAATGGGTCGGGTAACAATATGCAATAGAGGTCGAGACCAATCCTCACTTTAATACCTTAACGAGGTGGGAGGTGTAGATATAGATATGATAACCGGTGCACTAATACCACGTGTAGCTCCTATTTTGAGGAGTGATTACTGGGTATTGCATCAATGTGATCCATATTACAAACAAACCTAGGACCCCCTTTTGTATTTGTCAGCATGTTTAGTTATAACGCTTTCAAAATTTTGTTTTATTTTATCATTCCCAAACACTTATGAATTCAAAATCCCCTCTTATTTGAGCCTTATTTGTTTACTTGCTAATTGCACAAATCACAAAGAACTATCTTGCCGGGAACCATACTAGTGGATCCTAAGGGGTGCCTAACACCTTCCCCTTGGGATAATTTCAAACCCTTACCCTATCTCTGGTTATCAAAAAAATATAGTTGCAGTTGAACCCTATAGGTGTCCTAATGCACCCTAAATCATTAGGTGGCGACTCTTCAAATGCAAAACCCAGTTTCCAAAAGGAATGAGTTGTCCTATGCCCAAAATGTCATAAACCCGATTTTACGATACAAAGAGGGAAAAAGGGGGCACGATACTCATGTGTTTTCTAATATTTACTTGCGTTCAGGCTATCATTAGTTGAAGATTCAGGAGCCAGATATCTCGAAGACTGCCTTCAGGACTCGTTATGGTCATTACGAGTTCCTTGTTATGTCTTTTAGGCTGACCAATGCCCCAACAGCCATCATGCATTTGATGCACAGTGTATTTCGGCCATATCTTGACTCATTCAATGTTGTCTTTATTGATGACATTCTTGTATATTCCCGGAGTCGGGAAAATCATGAACAGCACCTGAGGACAGTGCTTTGAACTTTGAGAGAGAAGAAGTTATATGCTAAGTTCTCGAATTGTGAATTCTGGTTGGATTCTGTGGCATTCTTGGGTCACGTGGTTCTAGTAAGGGGATAAAGGTGAATTGGAATAAAGTGAAAGCATTGTAGAGTTAGCTCAAACCATCCTCAGCTACAGCGATCCATAGTTTTCTTGGCTTGGCGGGTTATTACCGTCGATTTGTTCAGGGGTTTTCATCTATTGCAGCACCTATAACCAGGCTGACGCAGAAGGGTGCTCCATTCCAGTGGACAGAAGAGTGTGAGGAGAGCTTTTATAAGCTCAAGACAGCATTGACTACAACCCTAATTTTGATATTCCCTATTGGTTCGGGGTCGTATACTATCTATTGCGATGCCTTGAGGGTTGGCCTTAGAGCGGTATTGATGTAGGATGGTAGGGTGATTGCCTACACGTCCAGACAGTTGAAGGTTCATGAGAAGAATTACCTTGTCCATGATCTCGAGTTATCTGCTATTGTTCACGCCTTGAAAATCTGGCATCATTATTTATACGGTGTGCCTTGTGAGATTTATACTGATCACCGGGGTTTGCAGTATCTGTTCAAGTAGAAGGACCTTAATTTGCATCGAAGGAGGTGGTTAGAGCTGCTGAAGGACTATGATATCACTATTTTGTATCACCCAGGCAAGGACAATATGGTGGCCAATGCTTTGAGTCGCCGGCGGGGAGTTTGGGGAGTTTGGCTTATTTACTAGCAACAGAGAGGCACATGGCGATGGATGTTCAGGACTTAGCCAGTTAGTTTGTGAGATTGGATCTTTTAGAGCCTAGTCGGGTCCTTGCTTGTGTGGTTTCTTGGTCTTCTCTATTTGATCGTATTCGGGAGCATCAGTTTGATGACCCTCATTTGCTTGTCCTAAAGGTCAAGGTTCTGTATAGTGGTACCAGAGACGTTACTATTGGTAATGACGGGGTATTGTGGATGCAGGGTCGAGTTTGTGTACCCATTGTTGATAGGCTTCGGGAGTTAATTCTACAAGAGGCACATAGTTCGCGGTATTCCGTTCATCCGGGTGCCGCAAAGATGTACTAGAATTTGAGGTAGCACTATTGGTAGAGGCAGATGAAGAAAGATATAGTTGGGTTCATAGCTCGGTGCCTCAATTTTCAGCAAGTAAAGTATGAGCACCAGAGACCAGGTGGATTGCTTCAGCAGATAGAGATTCCGGAGTGGAAGTGGGAGCAGATCAACATGGACTTCGTAGTTGGACTCCCACGGAATTTGAGGAAGTTCGATTCAATTTAGGTGATTGTGGATCAGCTGACCAAGTCCGCGCATTTCATTCATGTGAGTACTGCCTATTCTTCAGAGCGGTTGGCGGAGATTTATATTCGGGAGATTGTCCGTCTACATGGTATTCTAGTTTCCATCATTTTAGATAGAGGTACTCAGCTCACATCACGGTTCCAAAGGGCCGTACAACATGAGTTGGGTACTCGGCTGGAGTTGAGCACATCATTTCACCCTCAGACGGAATGACAGTATGAGCGCACTATTCATATTCTTAAGGATATGCTCCGTGCGTGTGTGATTGAGTTTGGAGGGACTTGGGATCATTTTTTTCCATTGGCGGAGTTTGACTACAACAATAGTTATCAGTCCAACATTCAAATGGCACCGTATGAGGCTTTATATGGTAGGCGGTATAGATCCCCAGTGGGTTGGTTTGAGCCGGGTGAGGCTAGATTATTGAGCACAGACTTGGTTCGGGATTCTTTGGAGAAGGTTAAGGTGATTCAGGATAGACTCCGTACATACCAGTCCAGACAAAAGAGTTATGCGAACCGGAAGGTTCGTGATGTTTCTTATATGGTTGCTTCGGGTTCCGCCTATGAAGGGCGTTATGAGATTTGGGAAGAAAGGGAAGTTGAGTTCGAGGTTTATTATCCCTTTTGATATATTGAAGCGTGTTGGGTAGGTTGCTTATGAGCTTGCCTTACCTTCCATCTTGGCAGGAGTTCATCCGGTATTTCATGTTTCGATGCTCCAGAGGTATCACAGTGATCCATCGCGCGTGTTGGATTTCAGTTCAGTCCAGTTGGACAAGGATCTATCTTATGTTGAGGAGTCGATGGCAATATTGGACAGGTAGGTTCGAAAGTTGAGGTCAAAGAACATTGCATCAGTGAAGGTTCAGTGGCGAGGTCATCCGGTTAATGAGGTGACCTGGGATACCGAGCAGGATATGCGCAGTTGTTACCCTCATCTTTTCACTACTTCAGGTATCTCTCTATGCTTGTTCGAGGACAAACGAATTTTTAAGTATAGGAGGATGTAACGACCCGACCGGTCATTTTAAGAATTAACTCCCTGATCCCGTATTAACTGCATTCCCCGTGTTTGTTTCTACTATTATGAGTTGCTGGGAGGATTTATTTGGAGTTTCGGAGAGTTTTGGGACACTTAATCCCTAAATTAAAGTTTAAGTTTTAGAATTTGGATTGTAGTCGGAAGAGTGTGAAGACAGCATTAGAATGGAATTTTTTTAGTTCCGTTAGTTCCGTTGGGTAATTTCGGGTCTAGGAGCATGTTCGGATTATGTTTTGGAGGTCCGTAGCTTATTTAGGCTTGAAATACCGAACGTTGAATTTTTGAAGTTTCCGGTTCGATAGTGAAATTTTGATATCGGGGTCGGAATGGAATTTCAAAAGTTGGAGTAGCTCCGTAGTGTTGAATGTGATGTGCTTGCAAAATTTTAGGTCATTCGGGCGAGGTTTGATAGACTTTTTGATCGAAAGCATAATTTGAGAGTTTTTGGAGTTCTTAGGCTTGAATCCGATATTTAATTGGTGTTTTGATGTGTTTTAAGTGTTTCGAAGGTTGGAACAAGTTTGAATGATGTTTTAGGATTGGTTAGCAGGTAAGGTTGAGGTCCTAGGGGCCTCGAGTGAGTTTCAGGTGCTTAACGGAAGTTAAATTGGACTTAGGAGAAATATGAAGTTAGTTGAACTTTTCATAAAAGCACAGGTGTGTACTGGACCGCATGTGCGGCACAGCATAAGCTGTTGAAGTACTCCAGATGCGGTTTGAGGCGAAATGGGATTTGACCGCAGATGCGGCCAAGGCTCCGCAGAAGCGGTACCGCATCTGCGGAAAGGAAGTTGCAGGTGCAAAAAGTCCTCGTTTAATGGAAGTCGCAGGTGCGACTTGGTCTTCGTAAAAGCGGGACCGCAGGTGCGATCCCAGGACCGCAGGTGCGATCCCAGGACCGCAGGTGCGATCCCAGGGCCGCAGATGCGGTTCCACTGTTCAGAACATAAAGTTCAAAATCGAGGGTTTTGATTTCATATCACAAAATTGAATTGGGAGCTCGGTAGGAGACGAATTTTGGAAAGATTTTCAGAGGGAGTTTGCGGGTAATGATTCTTAACTCCTTTTTACTTATAACCCATTAATCTAAATGTGAATTCATCATTTAATTTTGGATTTGGGGGTGAGAAATTGGAGGAATTTTGGAAAATTTCTTAGGCCTAAATTTCGAGTTTTGATTGGGGATTTCACATTGGATTTGGATAATTTTGGTATGTATGAACTCGTGAGAGTATAAGGATTCTGAATTTGTAAATATTACCCGATTTCAAGACGTGGGTCGGGGGTCTTTTGGTTATTTTTCCTAATTTTGGCGTATTAACTTAGAATTAATTAGTTGAATTAGTTACTTGAAGTGTTATTTACATTATGCAATTGATTTGAATAGATTTGGGCCATTTAGAGTCGAGTACTCGTGGCAAGAGTGTGGTTTCGGATTGATTTTGAGCTGGTTATAGGTAAGTGTCTTGCCTAACCTCGTGTGGGAGAACTCCCCTTAGGATTTGGTATTGTTGATATTTGAAATGCCTTGTACGTGAGGTGACAAGTGCATACATGTGCTAATTGTTAAAAATTCATTTTCATTAAATAACTATAATTGTGATTCCTTTTCCTGTTTATACTGCTTGTAATTTAAGCCTGTTGTTAGCTTAGGGAAGCATATTTGGATTATGTGAAGCATGCTAGGTTAGAAATACTTGTTTTACCTTGGTATGAAATTTGAATTTAATTGAGTATTCTTCGTGTTACTACTGTGTGTTTACTTTGGGACTACGAGACGGTATCCTGAGAGATCCCCTTGTCTATTTACTTTGGGACAATGAATTGATATTCCGGTAGACCCCCCTGTACAGTTATATGGAACTACGGGACTGCGCCCGGTAGATTCCCCCAGTACTGGGTATTTACATTTGAGACTACGGATTGGGATTCCAATAGATCCCCGCGCACTATGAGTTGGACTATGGGACGGTCTCCCAGAGATCCGCTGGATATTTATATTTGGGACTATAGGACGGTATCCTGGGAGATCCCCAGTTATTATCTCTGTATTGAGTTGTACTCTTTCCGTAATTTCTTCTGTTTCTGTTATACTTGTTGCTCTTCTTATTATCCTGTGTTACTTCATGCTGTTAGCATTTAATTATATTGTCATATTCTATACTGTTTTACCCCATTTTTCTGCTAAAATAAATAGGGCCTTGACCTTCCTCGTCACTACTCGACCGAGGTTAAGCTTGACACTTACTCAGTACCGTTATGGTGTACTCGTGCCCTTTCCGCGCATGTTTTTCATGTGCAGATCCGGGTACTTTGACTCAGTCCTACTACCATTGAGGCGAGGTGATTGTCCAGAGACTTCGAGGTATATCTGCCACGTCCGCAGACCGAGGAGTCCTTTTCCATTCTCTCTCATAGTATTAGCCCTTCTGTATTTACTATTGTTTAGACACTCTGAAGTTAGAAAACTGTAGTCATTCCACAGCTTGTGATTTCATGAGATTCCAGATTTTGAAAAATGTAGTTTCAGTTTGAGAGTTGTATTGTATATGCCTAGCAGCATCTTTAAACATTCACTATGTTTATTCCGCAAGTTTTTATTTATTTAATTTTATTGTTTCTTTTTCCGCAACTTTTTAGGCTTACCTAGTCGTAGAGACTAGGTGCCGTCACAATAGTTCACGGAGGGCGAACTGGGGTCGTGACACTTCCGTTCGTTCTCCCAATACTAGAATCACCATACGAAGTTATTTTCAGACTCAGAAACCTAAATGGACACGGGTAACATTGAAATGCAATTTCGCCCATATTTATGAAATTCTTCCAAAATACCAACTTCCTCGATATGCGCCAAAATGCTCCTGGGTCATCCAAAACTCAATCCGGGCATACTCCCAAGTCCGAAATCACTATACGAACCTGTTGGAACTTTCAAATTCCAATTCTTAGATCATTTACTCAAAATTAAATAATAGTATTTGCTCTTTAGTATACTTCATATAATCCGATTGCACTGATCCTAAATCTAATAATCTTGTCTTACCCGGTACGAGCTGCTCCGACAACAAGCCATCCCAAACATGACTAAAAAATCTCACATGATGCCATAATATGCCAATGGCAGGCGCGGATCCACTTGGAGCTCTATGGGTGCTTTAGGTTTTCAAACCTCTATTTTATATAGATAAATGTTATAATTATGTTAACTTTTTAACTTTATGAAATCGGCATCCAGGACGAGTGGGTGCTGTGGTTTGACACCGTAAAATGGAGCGCTTAAATCACCTCTTGTTTTGCCTGGGATCGAAACTACACATTCAGAGTGTTCATGTTCGGTTTGAATCGATTTTTATCTGAAAAAAAACTTAATCAAGTAAGTCGGTTTTTTAAATATTAGAACCAAACCAATTAAATTGATTTTTTCTCGATTCGGTTTATGTCGGGTTTTTTGGTTTTTTCGGTTATTTATCAGTTTTTTCTTAAATATAAGACATATACTACCAAACGCATGTTTCGGCAACCACATTTTCAACGTAACACCATCAAATCAATTGCCCTTTGAGAAATATATTATTTACCAAGATATATTGACGATAATTAAATCAAATAGTGATGAATAATTTAATTACTCAACTAAAAATATATTATTTTTAACACGAAATAGATTCTTACACTTAACAAAAGAAAATTACTAGTAAAACTAGAATGTAAAGGTAAAGAACTATATTAAAAATGCAAACTATTAACATTTACCATAAAATTTTTGAAACTTTGTATAAACAAGTATATATATATATGTGTG
>MU709470.1:22356-39230 GCA_026770625.1 Nicotiana glauca
GATTAAAACCAAAACCAAACCAAATTTGATCGGTTTTTAAAATTCAAAACCAAAACCAAACCAAACCAAACCAAAATGTATCGATTTTTTTGGTCAGTTTGGTTTGGTTTTCGGTTTGATTCGATTTTTTGGATTTTTATGAACACCCCTAAATTCATAAATTCATTTTCAGCTAAAGTTTTATCCATTTTCCTTTCCTTTAACTTTATTTGTTTAATTGCTTTTACTTAACCTTCTCCATTTTGTACTTTCTTTTCCAATTTCTTGATACATTCTTCTTCAAAAGAGACTTATTATTATTTATTTATTTTTGTACTTGCTTTTGCTTTTTCACTTTTACCCTCCAAACCCATCAAGCCAAAGCAAGCGGAACTGGACTATTCCACAAAACATGAAAATTGCGAAGGATAATTGTGAATATATAAGTGGTCATTTTTAACTATAACACTATTGAGGGTTTTTCGGAAACAGCTTCTCTACCTTTTCAGGTAGGGATAGGCCTGCGTACTCACTATCCTCCCCACACCCCACTCGTGAAATTATACTGGGTATGTTGTTGCTGTTGTTTTAACTATAATAGTAATTTACTTGTTTATTATTTTTACTTTCAAACTTTGCGCTACCGGATTCATTTGAATTCAATATTTTTGACGCAAAATATAAATTTGTATAGATACTTACAAAAAGTGTAACAAAATATAATGGGTTCAAAGCTAAGAAACTTAAGTATCATATCTATAAAGTTTAAATCCTAGACCATCTTGGTAGCAACTTTAGTTAGATGTATATGGAGCACCCATGTCTTTAAAATTCTGGATCTGCCACTGGCCAATAGGCTACAGACTTGAACGCAGTACATAAGGAAAACAAATTGTAGAAAGGGCTACTCAACCCACGTAACTAATTAGACACCCGAAAAGGTGTCATGAATCTACCTCAGAAAAATGAGAAACAAAACACACAAAAATAGATATAGGGAACTGTAACCAATATCACACTGTTGCGGGCGTGTAACCCGATCCAAACAACATACCCGTGGCGGCGTGCCACCCGGTCCACACGTAAAATCTATATAAGGAGATACAAACCGAGCTAGATTGCTCATTACGACAAAAATATTTATTGTAGAGTATTTTATAAATATTTCTTATACTTTTTCATAGTTTTATCTTTTAACGTATTATTTCAAGCTTAGACTTATAATTTGAATGCTCCAATAAGTTTTATAGTCCATAAATAATATTAGTAACTCAAAGAAATCTCAAACCAAAATCAAATCAATACTAATGCTAACAAAAGATATCAATTTAATTATACTAGAAGTGAGAATATTGTTGGATATAATTTTTTTGTTTTTTCGTGGTTTAGATAAAATGTATAACTTATTTTTTTTGGTGTTAATTAAGTCATGTAAATAATAGTATTTATTAGTCGTACTTATTTTAACAACTTAATAATTTTATTTTTATTATGGCTTATTAAATACATTTATTTTATGCAATTTTATTATCTTTATTATTGAATATTTTAGTACAATGCCATGACTCATTTCATATTTTATATTATTTTTTTGAAGAAAAACGTTATATAATTTTGTAGGATTAAAATATTTGATTAAAAAAATATTTGGAGCACAAATTCTATGTAAAAGCCCGAGATTAAAAAATTTGACTTTTATTGGTTCTGCCTTAGTCTTTAGATTTAATAACCTGATACAATTAGTTTGATTTGGTAAAGATAATTGAAAAATACGAACCAACTCGACGTATATGGACCCTGTTTGAAACATTTTAGGGACCATTTCCTTAAACTCTTTGATTCTGCTACTTACATACACATACATTAGTTTTAAGATAAAACAATAAATGCTTTGTGCCTTTGCCCCCGACATTCACAAGAATTTTACGAGTTATTTCTATATTCGTCCTCGACGCCCGATATTTAAGCAAGGAACTATAACATTTGCTGGCTTTGATCCATAAGCAACAATCATATCATAAATTAAACCAGCTGGCACTAATTTGGTTTGAACTTCATTCATTTATACTCTTTTTTTTTTTTTGAGAAACTCATTTATATTCATTTATCTTAGTGTACATTTACAAATTAAAATAAACTTGAAATCAATTTTAAGATAAGTCATTTTCATTCCACAAAATCCAAACTATATGAGTTTTTGGAGCTTAACTTATCTTACAGATACTCAATGAAATGAAATTTCTATTTAATGTAGCGTTTGCCGATTTGGTTAGTTTTTGGAGAATTGTCTACTCAGATAAATATCTTTGATAAATAGGTGTAATGGTTCTTGTGAAAAAAACCTACCTTTGCACTTGTTATACTTTTTGCAAAGTTTTTGTTCTATGTTCTTTCAAAACAAAGTGATCCATTTTCAAAAATAATATGGTTTTGAAAACTTTTTTAATCCACACGTTACAAAGACACTTAAGATATGTAGGGAAGCAATTCAAAAAAAAAAATGAATAACCACCGCCTTACTCCTATAAAGCGACACGAGAAAAAGGAAACGCACGCACATTTTTTGGTGTTTATTTACGTAAAAATTAATAAAAACTGATATTTATATATATTAATAAAAATTATATATATATATATTTTCTTTTTTCTTGTATAAGTCATCGGGTATAGATAAATACAAACTGATAATGATAGACACTCCAATCATATCAAAGACTCCTAGTTTAAGTTGTATCTTATGACATTCTTTCTTATCTCCGAAAGATTCTTATGTACATAGAAATCTGTCTTCTCTCTCCCTTCTCCTCTTGTACTTAGTATATAAATTTCTCTATTGTAATCAATAATATAAACAAGCCTTTTACAATTCTTATCAACTCTTATATGGTATCAAGAGCTTAAAATAAACTCACACGAGTTGTCCTCCTTTTTTCCCGAAATGGGTGACAAAACACCACTATCTTCTTCATCAATGATCACGCCCAACTCAAGTCCTAAAAAGGATAAGCAGTCATTGCAAATATAATCCGGTCTAAAAATTCGGAGTCAAATCCCACAGAGAACTAAGGCTTAGCTACAATTGTTTAATATTGCTAAGATTTACAAGCTTGAACAATTCCTAAATTATAAATATTAAAATTCTTATATCAAACTAATCAACTAACAAATTAAAATAGTAAATTAACAACTAAAGATACTAAGCGTTGGAGACAAGATTAAGGAGGTCTATATGATTTTAAGATAAAACAATAAATGCTTGGACAACTAATGTTTGGACAGATTGTCTTGTTTGTTATTGTTAAATAATATTTTGTTATTTGGTTTGATTGTATTGCACTGTACTATAATCAATAATTTTACTAAAAATCAAAATAAAGGAGCGAGACAGAAGAAGGCAAAATAAAGTAGCACAACTAATTAGAATTGAGTTACAAGTAAATTAGGAGAAAAAATAAAACAGACGGCAGCAAAACACCTTTAACATTGGTTTGGAAAAAAATAAAGTAGGTTATAAATTGGAGATTTAGAGTTAAAATAGAAAAAAAAAGGTAAAATAGAATTGTGGAGTAATAACAACAACAACAACAACAACAACAATAACTATCCAGTAAAATCCCATAAAGTGGGGTCTGGGGAGGGTAGTGTGTACGCAGACCTTACCCCTGCCCCGATAGGGCAGAGAGACTGTTTCCGATAGACCCTCAGCTCAGAAAGACGGAAATAAAAAAATAAGAAAAGATAATTCATTAGTAACTCCAGTAGAAACCGTAATAGTAACAAAAGCATAACAACCAAAAGATAAATGACATGCAATAATAGTAACCAGAACCTAAGGTCCAGGGCTAAGATAAAAAACAAGGATAGTATGGATTCAACATAAACTGCAAGCCATCTAAGATCAACCCTAATCCAGCCCCGCCTCACCCCTGGTATGAAGTAAGGAAACCTAATGCTTGACCTCCAAACCTTCCTATCAAGAGCCATGTCCTCGAAAATCTGCAATCATAGCATGTCCTGCCTGATCACCTCTCCCCAATACATCTTAGGCCTCCATCTACCTCTTCTCGTACCCACCACGGCCAACCGCTCACACCTCCTCACCCGGGCATCAAGACTTCTCCTCTACACGTGCTCAAACTATCTGAGCTTCGCTTCCCGCATCTTGTCATCCACATGAGCCTAATTGGAAAGAAAAATAGGAAACAATCCCGCCACACCAAATCGGTTGTTCCAAAAAAGAGGACTTTTCATTGTTCCGGAACAATGGATTTAACAATACAATACAATCAATTTTAATGAAACAATCAAATCAAATATTGCTTTGGGATAACAATACAATACGATACAATAAGGAACAACCATCCAAACAAGTTGTAAATATGTAACCTTTACCAAGCAATACATAATAAATAGGCACAGTCAATTGATGGCCATTCAATCAACAAAAATAAGCACGTAGTTGAACAAGTAAAGAAATTCAAAGGCTAAATTATATTCAAACTTAACAAGAATTCGCTCCCAAAAGGTTCCATAAAAATCCTAAATAATAAATTAGATACTCATAGTAGTATGTGAAAATACAATACTAAAATCCGTAACCAACAATAGAAAACAGGAAGAAGAAAGGAAAAACTCGTGGTTGAATCTTCCTCCTTGCTCCTAGTATATTCTTGCATCCAAAAGTGTTGTGTAACCCTAAAATAGTGTCTCTTCCTCCAAAGTTATGTTTTAGGATGTATTTATATGGCCTAGGTAGGGTGGGGGACCATCCAAGGCAATCCAAAATCAGGTAGGAGAGTTGGAATCCGCGTCTACCTTCGCGCGTGGCGCACCCATA
The DNA here is from genome assembly GCA_026770625.1 of Nicotiana glauca. Lineage (NCBI taxonomy): Eukaryota > Viridiplantae > Streptophyta > Magnoliopsida > Solanales > Solanaceae > Nicotiana > Nicotiana glauca. The sequence goes on from MU709470.1 coordinate 27,173, forward strand.
GACGCGGACTTAGCTTTTGCAATTTTCAGTTCGCGAAGTGATCCGTACCTTCACTTCGGTTTGCTATTTTGTGCCTTCATTTTTCTCCTTTTTCGAGTCTGTTTTCGTGCCACACACGAAATTGGGCGAGCTCCCAATTCTTTCCACCTCTTTTTTTTGTGTCGAATTATCATCTTTTGATTATTTATCATCCAAACTCATTCCTACACATAATGAGAATATTTCACTTCACAAACCATGTAATCTCCCGCTACTCACACAAAAATTAATATTCAAATATACTAAAAATATGCATTTTTTATTATTTTTCACCATCCCACACTTAAACTCTTGCTCGTCCTCGAGCAACTTAAAACTAAGCACATAAGAAATAAATACTTTTCAAAACATACTCAAGCATCACACCAATGACAATGGTTTATATCAACGCTTAGAACCCAACATATGCACTCTTCATACGTTTCCTCAAGTTATAAACTCATGCCAATATTATTTTAAAATATTTGTGTGACACTTCTAACATCCTAGCCTCAAAAATTGACTCCATGTGAAGACCCAAAGGGTCATCACCTGTTTTATTATCTATTCTGTGCTTCCGAGGCCTTGAAAACCTCATTTAGAGTCGCCTCAATTTGTGTGTGCAATTCGGACGCGAATCCGGAAAGCTTAAATATGAAATTCTGTGAAAAATGCTAAGTTTTGATGTTAAAATGAATTAATTTGACTTTGGTCAATATTTTTGATAAATGGACCCGGACTCATGATTTGACAGTTCCGGAGGGTCCGTAGGAAAATATAGGACTTGGGCGTATGCCCGGAATCGAATTCCGAGGTCCCAAGCCCGAGAAATGAATTTTTGAGTAAAATTGTTTTCTAGAAATGTTTAAGAAAATTTGAAATGAAATATGATTAGAAAGCGATGGTATCGGGCCCTTATTTTGGTTCCGGCACCTGGCACAGGTCTTATATATATTTTAAGTTATTTTTGTAAAATTTGGTTGAAAATGGACATCGTTTGACGTGATTCGGACCTAAATTGGAAAATTTGAGGTTTTATGAAGTTCGAAAGAATTTTTGGATTTTGAGGTTTAATTCGATGTTTATGATGTTTTTTGGCGATTTGATCACACGAATAAGTTTGTAGGATATTTTTGAAGTTGTGTATATATTTGGTTTGGAGCCTCGAGGGCTCGGGTGAGTTTTGGATAGGCCACGAGTGCATTTTTGGACTTTAAAGATAGTTGTTGCATTTCTGATCTGTAGGCTTCATAATTGCAAAGCCAGTCTCGCAAATGCGAGCATTGCATCGTAATTGCGAAGTTGAGACCTGGGCAGGCCTGATCGCAAATGCGACCAAAAGGTTCGCAAATGCGAGATTGGGAATTTAGGAAGGGGCTCGCAAATGCGAACAAAGATTTGCAATTCCCATGTCAGGTCAGGGTTCGCAACTGCGAACCCCTGTTCGCTATTCCCATTCTGCAAACTACATTTTTTTATACTTAGCCGATTTTTGAGCAATTTTTAACGTTCTTCCAAAAATCAAACTTTTTTGGGCGATTTCCACGAACAAGCCTTCTTACAAATCAATTGTAAGTTAGTTTTTACTCATTTCTTTCAATCATTAACATCATTTAACATGTTTTCAACTTAAAATCAATGATTTTCATGGGTGAAATTGGGTGTTTTTGGTAGAACCTAGGTTTTTCAAAAATTGGGGATTTGGACCTTAATTTGATCTCAGATTTCAAAACAAATTATATATTTGAGTTCATGGGAGAAGGGGCAATTGAGTTTGGGTTCGAACCTCGGGTTTTGACCACGTGGGCCCGGGGGCGATTTTTGACTTTTTGGATAAAACTTTGGAAAACTCATTTTCATGCATTGGGGTTGATTCATTTAGTGTTTATTAACGTAACTTCGTAATTTGTGATTAGATACGAGCGAATTGGAGGTGGAATCATGGGGTAAAGCTATAATTGAGGCTTGAGTTGTGTTCAAGGCATTGAGTTAAGTATGGTTTAACCTTAGCTTGAGGGATTAGGAGTTGAGTCATATTTGCTATGTGTTTCTTGTGGAGTACGACGTATAGGCATGGTGACGAGTATTTATACGTCGGTGTTGAGCATGATCGTGAGTCTTAAATTTACATTTGTTGTATTCTTGAATAATATTATGGTTTAAATAGTGAGTAGACCTGTGATATTGAGCAAAGGCTTAGCTTATTTTCGTGGAAGTTAACTATGAGTTAGAAATGGTGATAATAGGGATGATAAAAGATGAATTGAGATTGGTTATAGCTGATTCTCCCTTGCTGGAATGAATATACTTGAACTGTTGAGTTCCCTTGCCAGGATAGAGTATTTTATGAATAATTTCCTGCAGAGATTTGTTGTTATGATTACCGAAAGCTATATAATTGGAACGGGTTGCGCGCCGCAACATATTTATTAATGTATACATATATGGATCGGGTTGCACGCTGCAACATATATATTATATTGGGTCGGGTTGCACTCCACAACATATATTATATTGGATCGGGTTGCACGCCGCAACAGACATTATATTGGATCGGGTTGCATGCCGTAATATATATTATAGGATCGGGTTGCACGCCATAACAGATATTATATTGGATCGGGTTTCACGCCACAATAGATATATATTATATATTTATTGGATCGGGTTGCACGCCGCAACAGTTATATTTATTCGTACGGGTCGGGTTGCGCGCCGCAACAGTAGTGATATCATATTGTTTGACATTGTGTTGTTCCTTCACTTTTATTCAGTTTCGGTTAAGTTGAACTGTTTCCCCGAGGCATGTACCCCATCCCTTTTAACTGCTCATTACTTGTTTATTTTTCTGCAATATATTATATAACTGTACAGGTTTATCTGGATTCTGGTGCTAGCCTCGTCACTATCTCATCGGGGTTAGGCCATACACTTACCAGCACATGGGGTCGGTTGTGCTGATACTACACTTTGTGCTCTTTTTCACAGATTCAGGTATCGGAGTAGCATACGGTGCCCAGCAGTAGTTTGGGAGCTAGTCTTCAGTCCACGAGATTTTCGAGGTAGTCCTACAGGCGTCCGCAGGCCTGGCATCTCCTCTATCTTTATTTATGACTAGTTTCCTTTTGTACCCGAGATAGACTTTATTTCTTGTTTCAGACAGTTGTATGTAGTAAATCTTACATAGTCAGTGAATGTTGTGACACCAGTCTTGGGTAGAGGCATATGTGGATTTTCCTCATTATTTTGATTTACTTCGTTGTTGTTTAGTTATTTATCTCCTATAAATTTAATTGGTAAACGTAGATTTAAAACAAAAGTATTATTGATTCTAAATGTATGGCTTGCTAGCTTCTATGAGTATGCGCCATCACGACTCCCGAAGGTGGGAATTTCCGGGTCGTGACAAGTTGGTATCAGAGCTCTAGGTTACATAGGTCTCACAACTCACGAACAAGCTTAGTAGAGTCTGAGGGATCGGTACAGAGATGTCTGTATTTATCCCCCAGAGGCTACAGAGTTAGGAAAAGTTTCACATTTGTTCTTTCTTGTTGTGCGGTTTGGTTTCTCAATGCTAATTGAATTTCTACTCTGCTCTTTCGCAGTTGGTGAGAACACGCGCTTTCTCATCTACCGATCAGTAGTCCGAGCCTCAAGCAGCTCCCACGAGGGGCAGAGGGTGAGGTCGAGGCCGTGCTAGAGGCCGAGGCAGGGGCGGAGCTCAGCCCCGAGCAGCAGCACCAGTGGTGGAGCCTCAGGTTGACTTTGACGAGGAGGTTCCGTCCCCAGCCCCAGCAGTTCCGGTGGGCCCAGCTCAGGTCCCGGAGGGGTTTATTGCTACCCCAGTTCTTCAGGACGCTCTGATCGGATTGGTGGGTCTCATGGAGAGTGTCACCTATGCAGGCGTGTTTCCTGTAGCAACAACCACTTCTGAGGCTGGAGGAGGAGCCTAGACTCATGCTACTAGTACTCCGGAGCAGGTAGCTCCCCCGATTCAGACTCCAGTAGTTCAGCCAATTGGAGCAGCTCAGCCGGGTGTGGTAGCCCAGGCCGGTGATAGAGCAGCTATGTCTGCAGATGCTTTATGGAGATTGAATAGGTTCACCAAGCTTTTCACTACTACCTTCAGCGGTGCATATACCGAGGATCCTCAGGATTATTTGGACAGTTTCCACGAGGTTCTTCGGAACATGGGTATTGTTGAGACCAATGGGGTTGATTTCGCTACATTTCTCTTGTCTGGATCCGCCAAGACTTGGTGGAGGGATTATTATTTAGCTAGACCAACAGGGTCGCCAGCCTTGACCTGGGGGCAGTTCATACATCTATTTCTAGAGAAGTTTCTCCCTATTACTCAGCGAGAGGCCTATCGGAGGTAGTTCGAGCGTCTCTAGTAGGGATCCATGCTAGCCACCTAGTACGAGAACAGGTTTATTGATTTGGCTCGCCATGCTCTTATTATACTTCCCACTGAGAGGGAGAGAGTGAGACGGTTTATTGGTGGACTCATTCGGCCTATTCGTATCCAGATGGCTAGAGAGGCTGGGAGCGAGATATACTTTTAGGAGGCGGCCAATATGGCCCGAAGGTTTGAGATAGTATTATCTCAAGGGGGTGGTCACAGGGTAGACAAGAGACCCCGTCAGTCAGGTAGATTCAGTGGTGCCTCGTCTGGAGGTAGTGATTCATATGATAGGGGTCATCCTCCTAGGCCTTTCCAGTCGGCGCTCCAGGTTTCTCATGGTGCATCAGGTGGTCGTGGTTTTTGCGGGCAATATTCTGATCAGCAGTCCTACAGTGCACCATCAGCTCCTATCAGTGCACCGCCGCTCCAGAGCTTTCGGGGTGGTCATTCAGGTCGCCAGGGTTAGCCTCAATTTCCTCAGCCGCAGTATTTAGGTGGATGTTATGAGTGTGGTGAGTATGGTTACATCAAGAGGGCTTGTCTGAGGTTAGGAGGTACTCAGTCGTAGTAGCAGGGTCCCCGTCCTCTGATTCAAGCACCAGATGTTCCATAGGCCGCCCAGCCAGATAAAGGCGGGGGTAGAGGTGCTAGAGGTGGAGGTAGAGGTCATAGAGGTGGAGGCCAGCCAGAAACAGGCCGACCTAGAGAGGTAGATCAAAGTGGTGGGGCCTAGCCCCGATGTTATGCTCTTTAGACCAAGCCCGAGGCTGAGGTTTCAGATGCGGTTATTATAGGTATGGCTCTAGTTTGTGATAGAGATGCTTCAGTGTTGTTTGATCCGGGGTCTACGTATTCGTATGTGTCATCTTATTTTGCCCTGTATTTGGTCATGCCTAGTGATGCATTGTGTATTCCTGTTTATGTGTCTACACTGGTGGGTGACTCTATTGTGGTCGATCGAGTCCATCGTTCTTGTGTTGTGGTGATTGGGGGTCTGGAGACTCGTGTAGATTTGTTGCTTTTAGACATGGTTGACTTAGATATTATATTGGGGATGGAATGGTTATCACCCTATCATGCTATCTTGGACTGTCATGCCAAGACTCTGACCTTAGCTTTACCGGGTATGCCTCATTTAGAGCGGAGAGGGACTCCTGGTCATTCTACCCGTAGTGTTATATCATTTGTGAAGGCTCGGCGTATGGTCGAGAAGGAGTGTTTGGCCTATTTAGCCTATGTTCGTGATTCCAGTGCTGAGGTTCCCTCTATTGATATTGTGCTTGTTGTTTGTGAGTTCCCTAATATTTTTCCTTCAGACTTGCCGGGTATGCCACCCGATAGGGATATTGATTTCTGCATTGATCTGGTTCCGGGCACTCAACCCATTTCTAACCCGCCATATCGTGTGGCCCCGCCGGAGTTGAAAGAGCTAAAGGAACATTTGTTGGATTTTCTTGAGAAGGGTTTCATTAGACCCAATGTCTCACCTTGGGGTGCGCCGGTGTTATTCTTCAAGAAGAAGGATGGGTCAATGAGAATGTGTATTGATTACCGGCAATTGAATAAGGTAACGATCAAGAATAAGTATCTGCTGCCGAGGATTGATGATTTGTTCGACCAGCTTTAGGGTGCCAGGGCATTTTCCAAGATTGACTTGCGATCTAGCTACCATTAGTTGAGAATTAGGGCATCCGGTGTCCCTAAGACAGCTTTTCGCACTCGGTACGGGCATTATGAGTTCTTGGTTATGTCATTCGGGTTGACAAATGCCCCAGCAGCTTTCATGGTCTTGATGAACTGAGTGTTTAGGCCTTATTTGGACTCACTCGTGATAGTTTTCATTGATGATATATTGATATACTCCCGCAGCCAGGAGGAGCACGAGTAGCACCTTAAAGTGGTTGTTCAGACTCTGTGGGATAGTCAGTTATATGCTAAGTTTTCGAAGTGTGAATTCTGGTTGGGTTCAGTTGCATTTCTGGGTCATGTTGTATCAGTAGAGGGTATTCAGGTGGACCTAAAGAAGATTGAGGCAGTCAAGAATTGGCCTAGACCAGCATCAGCTATAGAGATTCAGAGTTTATTGGGGTTGGCAGTCTACTATCGACTGTTCGTGGAGGGATTTTCATCTATTGCAGCCTCGATGACCAGGTTGACCCAGAAGGGTGCCCAGTTCAGATAGTCGGATGAGTGTGAGGCGAGCTTTCAGAAGCTTAAGACTGCTCTGACTACGACACCGGTGTTGTATCAGCAGAGGGTATTCAGGTGGACCCAAAGAAGATTGAGGCAGTCAAGAATTGGCCTAGACCAGCATCAGATATAGAGATTCATAGTTTCTTGGGGTTGGCAGGCTACTATCGACGGTTCGTGGAGGGATTTTCATCTATTGCAGCCCCGATGACCAGATTGACCCAGAAGGGTGCCCAGTTCAGATGGTCGGATGAGTGTGAGGCGAGCTTTCACAAGTTCAAGACTGCTCTGACTACGGCACCGGTATTGGTTTTGCCCACAGGTTCAGGGCCTTACACAGTCTATTGTGATGCTTCCCGTGTTGGGCTTGGAGTAGTGTTGATTCAGGATGGCAAGGTCATTACCTATGCTTCGAGGCACTTGAAAATTCATGAGAAGAACTATCTGATTCATGATTTGGAGTTGGCAGCCATAGTTCACGCATTGAAGATTTGGAGGCATTATCTGTATGGCATGGCATGTGAGGTGTTCACGAATCACAAGAGTCTTCAGTACTTGTTCAAGCAAAAAGAGTTGAATTTGAGGCAGAAGAGGTGGTTGGAGTTGTTGAAGGATTATGACATCACCATTCTATATCATCCGGGGAAGGCCAATGTGGTGGCCGATGCATTGAGTAGGAAGTCAGCCAGTATGGGCAATCTTGCTTATATTCCGATGGTGAGAGGCCGCTTGCTTTGGATGTTCAAGCCTTAGCCAAGCAGTTCGTGAGGCTGGAGATTTCTGAGCCCAGTCGTGTGTTAGCTTCCACTGTCTCTCGTTCTTCATTATTGGAGCGTATCCGTGATCGACAGTATGATGATCCCCACTTGTGTGTCCTTAGAGACACGGTGCAGTGTGGAGGTGCCAGGAATGTTACCTTAGATGATGATGGAGTTTTGAGATTGCAGGGTCGAGTATGTGTGCCTAATGTGGATGGTCTCCGAGAGTTGATTTTGGAAGAGGCCCATAGCTCTCGGTACTTTATTCATCCGAGCACCGCGAAGATGTATCAGGATTTGCGGCGACATTATTGGTGGCGTAGAATGAAAAAGGATTTTCGTAGCATATGTGGCTCGTTGTTTGAATTGTTAGCAGGTTAAGTACGAGCATCAGAGGCCTGGTGGTTTATTTCAGAGGATTGAGCTTCCCGAGTGGAAGTGGGAGCGGATTACTATGGATTTTGTTACTGGACTTCTGCTGACTCCGAAGAAGTTCGATTTGATATGGGTCATTGTTGATAGGCTGACCAAGTCAACGCATTTCATTCATGTGGAAGTCTCCTATTCTTCTGAGAGGTTTGCTGAGATCTATATTCGGGAGATTGTTCGCCTTCATAGTGTGCCCGTGTCTATCATATTGGATCGGGGTAAGCAGTTCACCTCGTCTTCTGGAGAGCAGTTCAGCGAGAGTTGGGCACACGGGTTGAGTTGAGCACAACATTTCATCCCCAGACGGATGGTCAGTCCGAGCGGACTATTCAGATCTTAGAGGATATGCTCTGAGCTTGTGTTATTGACTTTGGAGTTTCGTAGGATCAGTTCATGCCTTAAGCGGAGTTTGCCTACAATAACAGCTACCAGTCGAGCATCCATATGGCTCCTTATGAGGCTTTATATGGTAGGCAGTGTCGGTCTCCGGTTGGATGGTTTGAGCCGAGAGAGGCTCAGTTGTTAGGTATGGATCTGGTTCAGGAGGCCTTGGACAAGGTCAAGATCATTCAGGATAGGCTTCGTTCAGTCTAAGCAAAAGAGCAATATAGACCGCAAGGTTCGAGATGTGGCATTTATGGTTGGTGAGCGGGTATTGCTCCGAGGGTCGTCTATGAAGGGCGTAATGAGGTTTGGGAAGAAGGGCAAGCTTAGCCCAAGGTTCATTGGTCCGTTTGAGATTCTTGATCGAGTGGGAGAGATGGCTTATAGACTTGCTTTGCCACTGAGCTTATCAGTCGTGCATCCATGGTTTCATGTTCCCATGCTTCAGAGGTATCACGGCGATCTAGCCCACGTGTTAGATTTTAGCATTGTTCAGTTGGACAAGGACTTGTCTTATGAGGAGGATCCGGTAGCTATTCTAGACCGATAGATTCATCAGTTAAGATCCAAGAGTTTCCCTTATGTTCGTGTTCAGTGGAGAGGTCAGCCTCCTAAGGCATCGACTTGGGAGTCCGAGTCCAATATGCGAAGCCGTTATCCTCATCTTTTCCCCGACTCAAGTATTTCCTTCTTCTGTACGTTCGAGGATGAACGGTTGTTTTAGAGGTGTAGAATGTGATTACCCAAAGGGTCATCACCTATTTTCTGATCCATTCTGTGCTTCCGAGTCCTTAAAAATCTCATTAAGAGTTGCCTCAATTTGCGTGCGCAATCCGAGCGCGAAGCCGGAAAGCTTAAATATGAAATTCTATGAAAAATGCTAAGTTTTGATGTTAAAATGAATGAATTTGACTTCGGTCAACATTTTGGATAAACGGACCTGGACTCGTGATTTGACGGTCCCGGAGGGTCCGTAGGAAAATATAGGACTTGCGCGTATGCCCGGAATCGAATTTCGAGGTCCCAAGCCCGAGAAATAAATTTTTTGAGTAAAATTGTTTTCTGGAAATGTTTAAGGAAATTTGAAATGAAATCTAATTTGAAAGTCATGGTATCGGGCCCGTATTTTGGTTCCGGCGCACGACACATGTCTTATATATGTTTTAAGTCATTTCTGTAAAATTTGGTTGAAAATGGACGTCGTTTGACGTGATTCGGACCTAAATTGGAAAATTTGAGGTTTTATGAAATTTGAAAGAATTTTTGGATTTTGAGGTTTAATTCGATGTTTATGATGTTGTTTTGGCAATTTGATCGCACGAATAAGTTCGTAGGATATTTTTGAGGTTGTGTATATATTTTTGTTTGGAGCCTCGAGGGCTCGGGTGAGTTTTGGATAGGCCACAAGTGCATTTTTGGATTTGAAAGATAGTTTTTGCATTTTTGATCTGCAGGCTTCGCAATTGCGAAGCCAGTCTCGCAAATGCGAGCCTTGCATCGCAATTGCGAAGTGGAGACCTGGGCAGGCCTGATCGCAAATGCGACCACTGGGTTCGCAAATGCGACGTCTGGGATAGCAAATGCGAGATTGGGAATTTAGGAATGGGCTCGCAAATGCGAACAAAGCTTCGCAATTCCTATGTTAGGTCAGGGTTTGCAATTCCCATATCTGCAACCTGCATTTTTTATACTTAGCCGATTTTTGAGCAATTTTTAACATTCTTTCAAAACACAAACTTCTTTGGGCAATTTTCCAAGAACAAGTCTTCTTCCAAATCAATTCTAAGTTAGTTTTTACTCATTTCTTTCAATCATTAATATCATTTAACATGTTTTCAATTTAAAATCATTGATTTTCATGGGTGAAATTGGTTGTTTTGGGCAGAAGTCGAACCTAGGTTTTTCAAAAAATGGCGATTTGGACCTCAATTTGAGGTCCGATTTCAAAAAAAATTATATATTGGAGTTCGTGGGAGAATGGGTAATCGGTTTTTGGTTCGAACCTCGGGTTTTGACCACATGGGCCCAAGGGCAATTTTTGACTTTTTGCATAAAACTTTGGAAAACTCATTTTCATGCATTGGGGTTGATTCATTTAGTGTTTATTAATGTAATTAAGTAATTTGTGATTAGATACGAGCGAATTGGATGTGGAATCACGGGGTAAATCTATAATTGAGGCTTGAGTTGTGTTCAAGGCATTGAGTTAAGTGTGGTTTAACCTTAGCTTGAGGAATTAGGAGTTGAGTCATATTTGCTATGTGTTTCTTGTGGAGTACGACGTATATGCATGGTGACGAGTATCTATACGTCGGTGTTTAGCATGACCGTGAGTCTTAAATCGACATTTGTTGTATTCTTCAATAATACTATGGTTGAAATAGTGAGTAGACCTGTGATATTGAGCAAAGGCTTAGCTTATTTCCGTGGAAGTTAATTGTGAGTTAGAAATGGTGATAATAGGGATGATAAAAGTTGAACTGAGATTGGTTATAGCTGGTTCTCCCTTGCCGGGATGAATATACTTGAACTGTTGAGTTCATTTGCCGGGATAGAGTATTTTATGAATAATTCCCTACCGAGATTTGTTGTTATGATTACTGAAAGCTATACAATTGGAGCGGGTTGCGCGCCACAACATAATTATTAATGTATACATATATGGATCGGGTTGCACGGCGCAACATATATATTATATTTGATCGGGTTGCACGCCGCAACATATATTATATTGGATCGGGTTGCACGCCGCAATAGATATTATATTGGATCGGTCCGCAATATATATGTTATATTGGGTTGGGTTGCACGACGTAACATATATTATATCGGATCGGGTTGCATGCTGCAACAGATATTATATTGGATCGGGTTGCATGCCGCAATAGATATATATTATATATTTATCGGATCGGATTGTACGCCGCAAAAGTTATATTTATACGTACGGATCGGGTTACGCGCCGCAACAGTAGTGCTATCATATTGTTTTAGACATTGTGTTGTTCCTTCACTTTTATTCAGTTTTGGTTAAGTTGAACTGTTTCCCCGAGGCATGTACCCCCTCCCTTTTAACTGCTCATTACTTATTTATTTTTCTGTAATATATTATATAACTGTACAGGTTTATCTGGAGTCTGGTGCTAGCCTCGTCACTACCTCGCCGGGGTTAGGCCAGACCTTACCAGCACATGGGGTCGGTTGTGCTGATACTACACTCTGTGCTCTTTTGCACAGATTCAGGTACTGAAGCAGTATACGGTGCGCAGCAATAGTTTAGGAGCTAGTCTTCAGTCCACAAGATTTCCAAGGTAGTCCTGCAGGCGTCCGCAAGCTCGGTATCTCCTCTATCTTTATTTATGACCTGTTTCCTTTTGTACCCGAGACAAACTTTAGGCCCGAAATCAATAAATTTAATTTGTTTTTCTTGTTTCAGACAGTTGTATGTAGTAAATCTTAGATAGTCCGTGAATATTGTGACACCGGCCTTGGGTAGAGGCATATGTGGATTTTCCTCATTATTTTGGTTTACTTCGTTTAAGTCTTCCGCTAAATTGTAAATTCCGTTGTTGTTTAGTTATTTATCTCTTGTAAATTTAATTGGTAAACATAGATTTAGAACAAAAGTATTATGGATTCTAAATGTGTGGCTTGCCTAGCTTCTACGAGTAGGCGCCATCACGACTCCCGAAGGTGAGAATTTACGGGTCGTGACACTCCACTACATTCCTCTTTGTCACTCGGTTCTTATGCAAACTAAAGATACAAGTGTAGACATGTGATTTTTGACCCTCCCCGTGATTTTTCATATTTTTAGCGTAAATATTTAATTTAGGTCTAATATAGCTATTTCAGCTAATTTTGACTCTTTCAC
>MU709473.1:14239-29434 GCA_026770625.1 Nicotiana glauca
CTATCATGACCGAGGTACATGCGGGAGTTTGTGGACCTCATATGAGTGGATATGTATTGGCCAAGAAGATTCTTCGAGCAGGATATTATTGGCTCACTATGGAACGAGATTGTATTTGTTTCGTACGCAAGTGTCATCAATGCCAAGTGCATGGAGATTTGATTCATTCTCCACCATCTAAATTGCACACAATGTCAGAACTATAGCCCTTCGTTGCTTGGGGAATGGATGTCATTGGTCCAATCGAGCCAGCGGCGTCAAATGGGCACAGGTTTATTCTAGTAGCCATTGATTATTTCACTAAGTGGGTTTAGGCGAAAACTTTCAAATCGGTGACCAAGAAGGCAGTGGTTGATTTTGTGCATTCAAATATCATTTGTCGATTCGGAGTCCCGAAGGTAATTATCACAGATAACGGTGCCAACCTCAACAGCCATTTGATGGCGGAGACATGTCAGCAATTTAAGATCACGCACCGCAATTCTACCACATATCGTCCTAAGGCAAATGGAACGGTCGAGGCAGCTAACAAGAACATCAAAAAGATACTTCGGAAAATGGTGGAAGGATCCAGGAAATGGCATAAGAAGTTACGTTTTGCTCCGTTAGGCTATCGTACTACTGTTCGCACTTCAGTAGGGGCAACTCCTTATTCACTGGTATATGGTACAGAGGCAGTGATACCTGTAGAGGTTGAAATACCATCCCTTCAGATTGTTGCCAAAGCAGAAATTGACGATGATGAGTGGGTCAAAACCCGTTTGGAACAATTGAGCTTGATTGATGAAAAGAGATTGGCAGCAGTATGTCACAGATAGTTGTACCAACAGAGAATGGCAAGGGCATATAACAAGAAAGTGCATCCGCAGAAGTTTGAAGTGGGTCAATTGGTTTTGAGGCATATCTTACCTCATTGGGCCGAAGCAAAAGGAAAGTTCGCTCCCAACTGGCAGGGGCCATTTATTGTAACACGAGTGTTGTCCAATGGTGCATAGTATCTAACAGATGTGGAAGGGAAATTTGTAGAAATGGCTATTAACTCTGATGCGGTCAAGCAATACTATGTAAGATTTCTTTATCTTTATGTACCTAATTGTATTTGGCATGTTTTGAGATTGAAATGACGAAGGCATTTTGTTCTGCTATCCAAACACTTTGTCCTTTGTTATCCCTTTGAGCCTTATTCTATTTTCTTTCGTATCCTTTTTTCGAAATCAATAACAAAACTCGAAGACCCGAGCAGGAAAAGTAAGTGGAGAAACAAGAGAAAAATAGCAAAAAAGAAAAGAAAGGAAAAAAAAGCAAAAAGAGAAAAGAAAAATAAAGAAAAGAAAAGAAGAGAAAATAAAAGAAAAAGCAAAAAAGGAAAAGAAAAGAGAAGAGAAGGAAAAGAAAAGAATGAAAAGAAAGTGGAAGAAAGAAAGATTGCAAAAATAAAGTAATTTCTATGACCTGAACTACGTTTGACTTGATCCCGAAAGGGTACGTAGGCAGCCTCTCCTTGAGGTTCAGTCACAACAAAATAAAAGTCCAAAAATCCCCAAGAAAGAAACCGGGGCAGAAGTTGTGGTTGTTGTGAGAAATATGATTCCGAAAGTTGTAATTTTGAACCCATGTTGAGTTATTTTGAGCCTCTATACTTTGTAAAACCCATCGAAAAGCCACATTACGATCCAAAGAAAGACCTTCCGATAAATTTTCAAGAAATGCTAATACGAGCAGGTAAAGTGATTCATGTTGGGGGCAACACTCTGGTGCCAGAAGTAAAATGATGAAAATGAGAGACTCTTATTGGTGAAAACCCTCATGGGCACCATAAGGCGACGTGAGTTGAGAGAAATAAAATGAGAGAGTCTTATTGGTAAAAACCCTCACGGGCACCGTAAGGCGAAGTGAGTTTTGAGAGATACCAAAAATGAGAGAGTCTTATTGGTGAAAACCCTCACGGGCACCGTAAGGCGAAAGTGAGTTTTCAGATGGGCAAATGAAAAAAGTTTGTGGTTGAAAGGTGTTTGAAACATGGCAAAACAAGCAAGGTTTAGGTTTTGACGGAAGTCGGGTTATGAAAGTATGGAACAGCAAATATGGCAATTGAAAGTTGATTGGTTGAACAGACTAGGCTGGTTAATCCAAAATGCATGGCACGATCAATGGTACCAGCCATTCCACTCAGATAAGTCCTATCCTTTTTCTCTTCATTACAAATCATCCGTTTTCAGAGTCTTTTTATCCTTAACCTTCGAGGTCATTCCATTTCATTTTCTTGAAGTCTGTCTATAAGATGTTTCAGTGTCAGTTCTGTTCAAAAACAAAAGAAGGATGTCAAGGCTAACTACCAGCTTCCCAGTTGTACGTCATAATAGGGTTGGAATATATCAAAAGAAAGTAAGGCATGAAGGACCAATGGAAATCCCCATCAGTGGGTTTATCAGATAACTGTGGGGAAAAGCAAAGTTTCACAAGAGAGGCCAAAAACACAAAATAGCAATACAAAGTAGAACATTTGGGTCATCAAAGACAGAGGGTTGAAAGTCAGTCAGGAAGTCGAGGCGTTTCAAAGCAAATCCAGGGAAATAAGTTGGAGCAAAGCCGGAAGAAGGAATATACCCAACAAGAATGCCAGCAGCTAACCACATTTTAAACTGACAAGATTTTCTTTGATTGAAACAGGGGCATAAGTTTCATTTGCTTCGGAGAAACCATCCGTAAGGAAAGGCAGCATCTAAACAGGTTTGACTGGAAATTCTCAGGACCCTCCTGGAAAATGGGACTTAGTTTAAATTTCAAAATAATCATGAGAAGCATAACTTAGCATAAATGTACCCCAAAGGAATATAAGTTTGTTTTAAAGTTTGCATGTTTAAAATAGGTTTCAACTAAGAGTTTTCAGGACCCTCCTGGATAATGGGACATAGTTTTAAGGTTTGTTTAGATAACAAGATATAGTGTAAGTCGTAATAGAAGTTGTCAGGACCCTCCTGGATAATGTGGAGTAGTTTAAGACCTTCCGATAACAAATATAGTGGGAGTAACACCTTTAGAAGAGATAGTTTAGCTCGTAACTGTTAGGAGTTGTCAGGACCTCCGTGGATAATAGGACTTAGCTTTCAAACTCTGATAATAGTTGGTAAAATAATTCAGTTTAACACTCACCCATGTGCCCAGCCATCAAACTAGAGCAGAAAATTTTCTTTGCTTGTTTGTTTTGTTGCAATCAGGAGCCCACCTGGAGAACAAGGGAATACTTTCCAAAATTCAGCAATCAGGAGCCCACCTAGAGAACAAGGGAATGCATTTCAAAGTTTCAGCAGTCAGGGACCCACCTGGAGAACAAGGTAAGTATAATGCAAGTTTTATCTTTCAAGTTTTAATCTTTGGTAACATAACGTGCCTAGTCATCAGACTGGGGCAGAAAATTTTCTTTGTCTTGACTGTTCTATTGCAATCAGGAGCCCACCTGGAGAACAAGTGAATACTTTTCAAGATTCAGCAATCAGGAGCCCACCTGGAGAACAAGGGAATCCATTTCAAAGTTCAGCAATCAGGAGCCCACCTGGAGAACAAGGGAATACATTTCAAAGTTTCAGCAGTCAAGCAACCGCCTGGAGAATAAGGGAAGTACAATTCAATTTTAACTGTCAGTTTTAATATTCGATAACATGTTGTACCCAGCTACCAAACTGGGGCAGAAATTTTTCTTTATTTTGTCTGTTTTGTTGCAATCAGGAGCCCACCTAGAGAACAAGGGAATACTTTTCAAATTCAACAATCAGGATCCCACCTGAAGAACAAGGAATCCATTTCAAGTTTCAGCAGTCAGGCGCCCACCTAGAAAACAAGAGAAGTACAATTCAAATTTTAGCTTTTAATTCTAATATTTGATAACATGATGTGCCCAATCACCAAACTGGGACAGAAAATTTTCTTTTTTTGTCTATTTTGTTGCAATCAGGAGCTCACCTGGAGAATAAAGGAATACTTTGCAAGCATCGCAGTCAGGAGCCCACCTGGAGAACAAGGGAATACTTCTCAAGCGTCAGCAACCAGGAGTCCGCCTGGAGAATAGAGGCACGTATTTCAAATTGCAGCAATCAAGCATCATCAAGAGGAATGGCAAAACATCGCCAAGGCAACAACAAGAATCCCATCGGAAGAATACAAGATACAAGTTCAAGGCAACACAAGAGCAAGTTTGAAGACATATATAGGATCTTTTTGTAACTCATAGATCATAGCTTACGCTAGCTTCTTTTGTTTTACCATGGTGTAATAAGGAGGTCAGCGAGCAGTAGCAGCAGCAACAGCAGTGGAATCACAGCTCCTGGTAGTCCCAGCTACCAGACACTCCCGAACTATACTGACCTGATTCCTGTTTAGCCTGGGATATGTAGGCAGCCCCTGAAGCAGGGTGCGGTCAGATTTTTCAAAAAATGCTTCACACGGAATGTGCGAACGGGCAAAAATCGCTCATTTCCGCTCACTTGTCTTTGCACGAAAACTCTTCGTGTTTCTGGACAAAGAGGGGCAACTGTGAGCACGTGATTTTTGCCCTAAGCAAATTATTCCCAAAATTCAAACAAAGTGATCTTTCTTTATTTTTACAATTTTTATGAATTTTGTGTTATTTGCATTTAATTTGTGCATGATAATTCATATAAAAATACAAAAAATATGCATTTACATTTAGGAATTTAATTTCACATTTTAGTATTAATTAGTATTAATTTATTTTAGAATAAAATATAAAGAAAATGACAAAAATGGTCCATTTTGCATTTTTAGTTCAAACTAGTATTAGTTTGCATTTTTCTTTTAATTAGGAATTAACTAGGAAATCTAATTTTTAGTGATTAAGTTGATTGTGAGTTTATTTTAGCATTTTTAATAAAATCAGAAAAAATAAATAAATACAAAAATACTAAATAAAATACAAGAAATAGATAAAAGAAATAAAGAAACAAAAAAAGAGTAAAGGGAGGTGCCAAAAGTGATTAAAATCTTTGTCTGTGTTTGGTTCTGTCCGTTTATCAGTATTGGCTTCCCTGTAAGCTTAATTCTGTTTAATGTCGTTCATAGATGATGGTATAGTGATCTGGAATTTAATAGCTTGGTTGTTAGTTTAGTTTTTGGATTAAGTATGTCTTGATAAGATTTTAATCGATGGTGTTTGAATTCCTTTTAGTATTAAATAGTTTCTTTATGGTTGGATTAGTTGGTTTTGGATGATTTAGTTTAGGATAATCCATAGTCATTACGTGCTTTAGTTAGTTATTTTAATTAGCTAACTTGGTTTGTAACTGATAGTTTAATTATGTAGAAGGGGTTGGGGATGGTAGTTAGCCTAGGTGAGTAATTTCAAGGGCATTCAGGGGTATTTGGGTACTTAAGGCTGGGCAGAAATGTTGTAGGTTATACCTAAAAACAATAGAAAATTCAATAGAAAAAAGCCAAAAACAATACTGTTTTATTGAATTTTCTAGTTCATTTCTAGTTCTAGTAGCTGATTTACTTCTCTTAGCTCCTTTCCTGGTAATTTGAGACTTCACAGTAGCTTCTGCTTGATTTCGAGTAGATTCAGAGGTTTATTTAGTTGAATTTTGGTCACTACATATTTCTGGTGTGATATTGACTGATTTGAAGATGGTTTTGGGTTGAAAACTATTCCCATATTGGTTGTTTGTTGCTGTTGCTATTTTGGAGTGTTTCTTCATTAGAAACTACTGTTGATCCTCTCTTCTTCTTCTTACATTTCTATACCCAGGTACACATTTGAAACACCAGCTGATGTAATTTTGATTTGAGGAAATACATGATGAAGTGCATTTGAATTGCTGTTTGAAGTTGACGCTAAATCTGCTTGGTTTTGCCTAGTTCTAATGTATAGGACAATTTGTTAGTTAAATTTTGAGCTATTTGTATAATTGGACTGAAAGTATTTCTATATGTAATTAGGACTGCCTTTACTTTAATTTGGACTGTTTTAAATTTTTAATTTGTATCGGACTATTAATAATCACTAGCTTAGTATGCATGTGTTTGTGGTTAGTTAATGGTTGATGTTAGTAGTAATATAATATTGGAAGTTAGATTTAGATCTTAATTTGTAGTTAGTAATTCAATACTTGAACAGTTGCAAGTAATTAAAATGTCAGCATCAGTGTGGATCAATTTAGATTTGTTAGTTTACTAGTAAGAAATTAAATTTTGTTTTTTTATGCTAGTTTAGTTTTATGAAATGTATTAAAATACTTTATGCTGTTTTGAATTCAAAAGCAATAAATATAGCTCATTTCTTAAATAATACACAACATATTTGCATGTTGAAAGGCCGTCTCATCTTCAGACCTATATAAATAAAATTAATGCTCACATTCGCCATATATGTGTGTTGTTAAGTGAATTGAATGGTTTAAATGGTCTACTGATAGTGAAATAACATGAAATTTGTTTCTTGGCTCGTTTATTGGCTGCACCATCTGATCTGGGCCTCAATAACACTGATACAAGGCCCAGGTCATAGCCTTACCCATTTTAGGGCCCAGACTTGCGATTGGTCCAATTTGTGCGTGGACCTGATTCATATTTCTTTACGTGGGCTGCTTGGATTTGAGGATCTATGAATAATATTTCTTAAACATTAATAATTTTTTTTTTATTTATGTATTAAGCATATAGGGAATTCATTCATAAATATAAAATTGGGTTTTGAATTAGGTAGCGGGTTCAAGCTAAAAGAGTTGCCCCTTTTGTTTGAATTCGGACTTGAATTCGAGGCCCGAATTTATATTTATGAATTAATTGGCCTTTTAGAGACAAATAATAAATAGAAAATTTTTAGTTTGATTTAGGTTGGCCTTTTCATAATAAAAATGAGACGAGCCTCGCCAAACCAAATACAAATTGCGGGGCCCTCATTAATGACTTAATTAAAAATACTTAGAGATTCGGGACGGGCCGTTTAGCAAATTTCACGGCCTTCCCAAAAGATAATAATACGTTAGTCACTTTAGGCGCGTTTTTAATAATTTTACCTTCCTAAATATGGGTGCACATTGATGTGACCCAAATTCAAATCTCAATGGAGTCGAAATGTGTTAACAACCACGGGTGCACTGGTGCGACGTGGTTCGAAACGCATTTTCACGACATTGCAATTCGTATTAAAAAATAAAAATAAAAGCGGTTTATTAATAAAAGGCACATAAGTTAGAACATGTTTTGAAATCAGATAAAATCAAATACAACGGTTGAGCGACCGTGCTAGAACCACGGAATCCGGGAATGCCTAACACCTTCTCCCGGGTTAACAGAATTCCTTATCCAGATTTTTGGTTCGCGACTGTAATACAGAGTCAAACCTTTCCTCGATTCGGGATTCAAATCAGGTGACTTGGAACACCATAAATTTTCCAAGTGGCGACTCTGAATCTCTTAACAAACGAATCCCGTTCCGATTGTCCTTTAAGTGGAAAAACTCATTTACGCCCTTACGGGTGTAGTAAGTGAAAAAGGAGGTGTGACAGTAGATTCGACCGCGAACGCGTAAGACACCTTTTTCCTCTTCTGCGATCGCGTGCTTCATGTCGCGTTCACATAGGCCATTTCTGGAGCCCTTCACTTTTAATCTTCGCGATCGCAAATGATTTCTCGCGATCACGATTCATAAATCACCTGGGCAGAACTCTTAAAATCCCAATTCGAGGGTTTAAGCTTATTTTCATAAATTCGAATTTGGGAGTTCGGGAGGGGCGATTTTTGAAGACTTTTGCACCTGCGCAACTTGAGTAGGTGATCTCTATCCAACTTAGATAAATTTCCATGATTCCTAACTTAAATCTAGCCTTTAAATTTCGAATTTGGTGGAAACAATTGGATAAACTTCATAGGCCGAATTATTGAGTTTTGATTGGGTTTTTAACATCCGATTTGCGAGATTATTATATGGTTAGACTCGTGTGAGTGTGAGGATACTGAAAAATATAAATTTCACCTGATTCCGAGATGTGGGCTCGAGGAGCATTTTAGTTATTTTACATAATTTCACGTATTATCTTAGAATTTAATTGTAGAATCAGTTACTTGAAGTATTATTCAAATTATGAAATGAAATTGAATAGATTTGGGCCATTTAGAGTTGGATACTCATGGCAAAAGCGTGGTTTCAGGTTGATTTGCGCTTGTTTGAGATAAGTAGCTTGACTAACCTTGTGTAGGGGACCTTCCCCTTAGGATTGGTATATTTGGTAACTGAATTGCCTTGTGCGTGAGGTGACGAGCGCGTAATTTTGCAATTTGTTGGAAATTCGGTTTTTTTTTAAAGTGTTCATTAGCATGCTTCTTTTCCTGTTTTATTATACTTGCAAATTTAGCATGTTGTTAGTTATAAAAGCATGTTTAGTTGACTTCAATTGCCTATTTGCTGAAATTGCCTTGATTGCATTACGTGAAACGTGTTAGGCTAGAATTACATGTTGCCTTGATATGAAACTCCATTTCTAAATATCTTCTTGTTTTTGCTGTGCATTTACATTGGGAATACGGATGTGGGATTCCGGTAGCTCCCCCTTGCTTGTTTACTTTGGGACTACGGGTCAGATTCCCGGTAGATCCCCCTGCACAATTATATGGAACTACGGGAATGCACCCGGTAGATTCCCTCGGTACTAGGTATTTATATTTGGGACTACGGATCAGTATTTCAGTAAATCCCCGCGCATTGATAGTTGGACTATGGGACGGTATCCCGAGAGATCCACTGGACAGTTGTAATAGGGACTACAGGATAGTATCCTGGAATATCCCTATTTGTTACTATTGGTACTGAGCTGTATTTACTTTCATGTTTTCTCTATTTTCGTATAGTTGTTGTTGCCCTGTATAACCTGTTTCACTCTACTTTTGTACTCATTTATACTGCCTATTTCATACTGTTGAAACTTATTGTTTTGTTTAACCTCAGTAGGGCCCTGACCTTCCTCGTCACTACCCGACCAAGGTTAGGTTTGGCACTTACTGAGTACCACTGTGGTGTACTCATACCCTTTTTGCGCAAGTTTTTCATGTGCAGATCCAGGTACCTCTACTCAGGCTTACCATTCTTGAGTCGAGGCGATTCTATAGGGACTTGGAGGTATATCTACCGCGTTCACAGACCAAGGAGTCTCTCGCTATTCTTGCTTATAGTATTTAGCCTTCCGTACTGTTGTTATTGTTAGACATTCCGGTGATTAGAACTATTTAGTATTTCCTTCAGCTTGTGTTCCCGTGAGTTTCTGGGTTTTGAGATAGTGTATCAGTTTTCGAGAAGTTATGTGTATATGTCGGGCGGCATTTAAATATTGTTTTCCTTCAATTGTTTCAGTTTTGATTATTTTATTGTGCAAGTTAGTTTACTTTTCGCATTGTTAGGCTTACCTAGTCGTAGAGACTAGGTGCCGTCACGACAGTTCACGGAGGGCAAACTGGAGTCGTGACATTCTGGAAGCTCGCCTCACACTCATCCAACCATCTGAACTGGCACCCTTCAGGGTCAACCTGGTCATCGGGGTTGCGATAGATGAAAACCCCTCCACGAACCGACGATAGTAACCTGCCAATCCTAAGAAACTCCGAATCTTTGTAGCTGATGTTGGTCTAGGCCAGTTCTTGACTGCCTCAATCTTCTTCGGATCAACTTGAATACCCTCTACTGATACAACATGACCTAGAAATGCAACTGAACTCAACCAGAACTCACACTTCGAGAACTTAGTATATAACTGACTATCCCTAAAGATTCTAAAGAACCACTCTAAGATGCTGCTCGTGCTCC
The DNA here is from genome assembly GCA_026770625.1 of Nicotiana glauca. Taxonomy (NCBI): domain Eukaryota; kingdom Viridiplantae; phylum Streptophyta; class Magnoliopsida; order Solanales; family Solanaceae; genus Nicotiana; species Nicotiana glauca. Next base: position 24,051 of record MU709473.1, read on the forward strand.
TCCCCGTTGCGAGAATAAATCAAAATATCATCAATGAAGACTATCACGAACGAATCCAAATAAGGCTTGAACACTCGATTCATCAAATCCATAAAAGCTGCTAGGGCATTTGTCAACCCGAATGACATCACGAAAAACTCATAATGCTCGTACCGAGTACGGAAAGCTATCTTAGGGACATCGGATGCCCTAATCCTCAACTGATGGTAGCCAGATCTCAAGTCAATCTTCGATAATACCTTGGCACCCTGAAGCTGATCAAACAAATCATCAATCATCGGTAATGGATACTTATTCTTGATTATAACCTTGTTTAACTGCCGGTAATCAATACACATTCTCATTGATCCATCATTTTTCTTAACAAACAACATCGGCACACCCCAAGGCAAAACACTCGGCCTAATGAAACCCTTCTCAGGCAAGTCTTGCAACTGCTCCTTTAACTCTTTCAACTCAGGCGGGGCCATACGATACGGCAGAATAGAAATAGGCTGAGTGCCCGAAGCCAAATCAATGCAAAAGTCAATATCCCTATCGGGTGGCATACCCGGCAGGTCTAAAGGATAAACCTCAGGAAACTCTCAAACAACGAGCACAGAATCAATAGAATGAACCTCAGCACTAGAATCACGAACATATGCCAAATAGGCCAAACACCCCTTCTCGACCATACACCGAGCCTTCACATAAGAGATAACACTGCGGGTAGAATGACCATGAGTTCCTCTCCACTCCAAACGAGGCAAACCCAGTAAGGCTAAGGTCACAGTCTTGGCATGACAGCCCAAGATAGCGCGGTAAGGTGATAACCAGTCCATCCCTAATATGACATCAAAATCAACCATGTCCAGAAGAAGCAAATCTACACGAGTCTCAAGACACCTAATAACAACTATACATGAACGATGGACTCGATCTACCACAATAGAATCACCCACCGGTGTATACACATAAACAGGAGCGCTCAAAGAATCACTCGGGCTTGGGACCTCGAAATTCAATTCCGGGCATACGCCCAAGTCCCATATTTTCCTACGGACCCTCCAGGATCGTCAAATCACGGGTCTGGGTCCGTTTACCCAAAATGTTAACCGAAGTCAAATTAATTTATGTTATAGTCAAAATTTATTATTTTTTTATAGATTTTCACATATAGGATTTTTGGCAACGCGCCCGGGCTGCGCACGCAAATTGAGGCGATGCTAAAAGAGGTTTTTAAAGTCTTGAAATGCAGAATTCATTTAAAAACAAGTGATGACCTCTTGGGTCATCACACTTTACCAATAACAACTCAAGTCATTCTGTGATTCTCATACGCCCATAAAGCATAACATAACCTTTATTGAAATTTCCTTTACTCGAGCCATCCTCGGTCTCAACCTCCGTAAGCCATAACAGATTCACCAGTACGCCTCAAACTGGAACCACATAGCACATAACCGTGCAATCAACTAATCAATAGCGAAGTCCCCCATTTGGCTCAAAGCCATAGATCAAAACACACAATAACTCACAATGCATATACTCTATTACAGCCAAAATACCTTAGTGAGATTAAACTCAATCCTTCATAAGCTCGTGCAACATAGACCATCTAGTACTTTAAATCTTCTACAAATCTCACATTCACCCTTGTAACCGTAAGGCCCACTCTCTTAAGCTACCCAAATTCAAATTGCAACACATATATTTCACTGGTAAAAGAGATATTCCAACAGACAACATATGGATCACACAAACTTCAGAACACCCCGCAGGAGATAACCTACCTGCTTCGCCTCAAACTAACGTCTCTGTATACCCTTCCACCATTATAGACATTACGCAGTCACTTAATCTTCTTGAGTCTGAACTCATATCACAACATGAAATCTACTTCACTTCCCAACTAGGCAACATGAAAAGATCCTTCAACAAACCCACAACTCGGGGCTATACATCAAATCACTATGGAAATCAAGCACCAGATAGTTCTTGCTACCCCCAAGCAGACCCTTCTCGTCTCATTCAATTCATATGAACACATCTCACAATCACCTCACACTCATCACGTAACTATCCAGTCATCACTCCCACTAATAGGGACACTATCATACATATAAATCCAAAAGCACGTGCCCACACATTCGACGCCTCAGCAAAACCCCGGCCTCAAGTCCTCTAGACTAGCCTAACACCAACACACAGAGATAACATATCGCCCCTCGATCAGGGAATCACAAGCCATCGATGCACATCTGATATTGAGCGCTCATGCACGCATACAAATGCGTGGAAGGAATTCAAAGAGTTATTTTTCAAGCTGAATCAAGGATGCACGATAAGAATTTAAGAATGTGAAGTTTTTCCTAAAGGTTCTGCAGCCTCCCGAGGATACGTACAGATGTCTCCATACCGATGCGCGAGACTCTACTAAACCTGCTCATGACTCGTGAGACATATGTAGCCTAGGCTCTGATACCAACTTATCACGACCCAAAAATCAACCCAGTCGTGATGGTGCCTATCGTGAAACTAGGCCATCCGACATAATTTCTGAATTTAACCATTTTTCAATAAAAGTCATTTTTAAGCTTTTAATTAATCAAATATCTCATAATGTAAGTCTAAATAAATAGTGCGGAATAAATACACAAGCCCGACATCGGGGTGTCACAAGTCACGAGCATCTACTAAGGTCTGAATACAATAAAGAGTCTGAAAATATACTAAAACAATCTAAGGAAGACAAGAGGGAGAAGAGCAAGGTTGAGAACGTCGGGCAGCTACCTTCCTAACTCTGATGACTCTACCACAGAGCAATCAACACCCGCTACCTGGTTTATAAATACCTGAATCTGCACATAAGGTGCAGGGAGTAATGTAAGTACGCCAACCCAGTAAGTAAAAAAAGTAAATGAAAGCTGAGCAGTAAGAAAACACGTAAACCACGTCATAATGTTATAGCAAATGCAGTACATTTCCAAAACAGTACAGAAATCATTTACTTCGTAAATCAATCTCAGTTTCAGTAAAACTTTTTAAAATAACTTTCAATAGTTTCAAACGAGTGATAAAATAGTGAGTAAAAATGATAGAAACGTAGATAGCCCCTCGGGTAAAACATGTACCATAAACCACCCCTCGAGCATAATATCAACAGAACCAGCCCCACGAGCTACCTCACAATCACTCGTAGTCAGCCCATCAGGCATAACATGAATCAAGAACCGCCCCTCGGGCAAACAATATGAAACAATAATAGCCTCTCGGGCTATATCAGATCACTCACACTGGGTACCCGCGCTCCTTAGGGGTGTACAGACTCCTGGAAAGGGCTCCTACAGCCCAAGCACAATAACAAGCTATATCGTGGCATAATCAAACAGGCCCTGGGCCTCATAACAAGCCACCTCATGGCGTAAAAAATCAGGCCCTCGGCCTCAAAATCATGAATCAGTACAACAGTGTAGCAGCGCGCAGCCCGATCCCATAATATCCTCACAACACAGGCCCTCGTCCTCACTCAGTCAAAAATCTCTCAAGCCACTCGGGTAACAATAAAATATGATGCTCAGCCCAAAATATCATTTGAAATATCAAAACAGAGTAAATATGGCTGAGTTATGAAAACAATAGAATAGAGCATGACTAAGTATAAATATGAAGTCAAAACAGTGAGAAATAGTAGTAAAAATCCCCCTAAGGGTCCAAAACAGTTGGCATGAGGCCCAAATATGGCATTCAACCCAAAACATGGTAATAATTTCCAAAACACAATGATATCAAACAAGTTTTAATCAAATACACGACTTAACAGTCATACGGGACGGACTAAGTCACAATCCCCAACAGTGCACGACCCCACGCTCGTCATCTAGCGTGTGTGTCACCTCAAAGTAGCACAATGATGTGAAATTCGGGGTTTCATACCATCATGACAACATTTACAATTATTACTTACCTCAATCTGGTCCAAACTCTAGCCCACGATGCCTTTGCCTCTTGACTCAGCCTCCGAATGCTCCAAATCTAACCAACAACATATTCGTACCATCAAAATATGCTAAGGGAACAAAGCCCACTCGAAAATAACCAATTTATACCAAGAATCCCGAAATTGGCCAAACCCGACCCTCGGGCCCACGTCTCGAAATCCAATAAAAATCACATCAATAGAATACTTATCCCCTCACGAATCTACCCATAACAAATTCATCAAAATTCGACCTCAATTGCCCATTCAAATCCCCAAAAGAATTCTCAAACTTTTCTTCCATTTTTCCCCAATTTCCACTATTTCTCAAATTAAATGATGAGATTCAAGAGTAAATCATGGAATTAAACTAAATATGAGTGAAGAATACTTACCCCAGTTACTCCACTGAAAATCTCCTCAAATTTCACCTTCTGCCGAGCTCTCTAATGGAATTTTGAAATTATGGACCAAACCCTCATTTTTAGAACTTAATATTCTGCCCAGATATTTTCTTCATCGAGAACGCGGCAGTACCCTCACGTTCGTGAAGCACAAAGTGTAATGACCCGACCCGTCGTCTCAGGTATTTCCGCCCCGTTTTCCCCGTCTTATGCTTCTATATGTTTCATTACATGTGTTTGGTGAATTTGAAGTAAGTCGGATAGAGTTTGGTTGGAAATGAGACACTTAGTCTCTTTTAAGAAGACTTAAGTTGGAAAAGTCAATCGGATGTTGACTTATGAGTTAGAGGGATCGGAATTGAATTCTGATGATTCGGTTAGCTCCGGGTGATGATTTAAGGCTTAGGAGCACAATCGGAAGTAATTTTGGAGGTCCGGTGAAGAAGTTAGCCTATTTTGGCGAAGTTGGAATTTTGGCGAATTCCGGTTGATAGGTGATATTTTGATCCGGGAGTCAGAATGGAATTCCGAGAGTTTCAGTAGCTTCGTTAGGTGATTTTGGATATGTCTGCAAAGTTTCAGGTCATTCAGAGGTGTTTAGGTCGGGTTTTTGGACGAATATGCAATTCGGAAGTTTTTAAGAAATTTGGACTTTGATTTGATCATAATTGAGGATTTTGATGTTAACGTTAGCGTTTTGATGATTCGAGCAAGTTTGAATGAAGTATTAGATCATGTCTGTGCTTTTGGTTGAGGTCCCGGGGGCCTCGGGATGGTTTCGGATGGTTAAACGGAAGGAAATTGGTAAAAAAAATGCAGGCTTGTTCTTAAGCTTATGGTATTTCCGCATCTGCGGAAAAAGGACCGCAGGAGCGGTTCTGCAGATGCGGCTCTTTGATCGCAAAAGTGGCCAGAGGTGGCCTGGGGTGTTTCCGCAGAAGCGGACCTTGTTCCGCTGAAGTGGTCTCCGCAGAAGCGGATTCGTGTCCGCAGAAGCGGTCCTGGGGAAAGTGAGTGAGACC
>MU709473.1:30128-87969 GCA_026770625.1 Nicotiana glauca
GAGCTCGGATTCGGGAGTTCTTGGTATGTATGGACTCGTGGCGAGACGAGGGTTCCGAAAATGTAATTTCATAATTTTTCGAAAAGCGGGCCCGGGGCTCGGGTTTTGCTAGTTTTGAGGTTTTTGGTATAATTCGATTGTTTTCGATTGGGTATTATCCCATTTGCATATTGTGATTTATTCGCTCTGTTTTTGGCTAGTTTCGACGCGCGTGGAGGCCAATTTGAGGGGCAAAGGCATTGCGAGCGAGGAATTTCACCGGTTCGAGGTGAGTAATACTTGGGAATGATACCCTGAGGGTTTGAAACCCCGGATTTGCATATCTTAGTGTTGTATTGAGGTGACTTGCACGCTGGACCTGAGCGTGGGGTAGAGCACCGTTGGGGATCGTGACTTGGTCCGTCCCGGTTGTTGGTTTTTACCGCGTATTTGCAAACAATTTTGTTGTTATCATTATAATTTGGGCTCATTGCCATACTTGGGGCTTATTGCCGATTGTTTGAACTCTTTATGAACTATCATCACTGTTTCCCCTCACTATTTGGAATAATATTTCAACTCAGTCCGTGTGATTTACACTGTTTTATGAACTCAGCTATATTTTACTCAAACTTGGAGTTTTAAACGATATTTGAACTATCATTTGAGCTGAGTAGTATTGTTTTACTGATGCCCGAGGGGCTTTTTGACCATTTTTGGACTGATTGAGGTCGAGGGCCATATGTGAGGGCATGAGGAGTGATGTGATGAGGCTTTCAGGCCTCGAGTGAGATGTGAGGAGGCTTTCAGGCCTCGAGTGATATGTGAGGAGGCTTTCAGGCCTCGAGTGATATGTGAGGAGGCTTTCAGGCCTCGAGTGTTATGTGTGTATATGCATATACATGCATAGATCGGACTGCACGCCGCAGTAGCATATTGCATAGATCGGACTGCACGCCGCAGTAGTATATTATGTGGATCGGACTGCACGCCGCAGTGATATGTTATGTGGATCGGACTGCACGCCGCAGTATTATTGCGCTTGGACTGTAGGAGCCCCTTCGAAGTCTGTACACACCCCCAGTGAGCGTAGGGTACCCATGGATCGGGCTACGTGCCGTAGAGGTCATATGCATTGCATTGCATTCATGCACTCACTCCTGTTTGCACTACGTGGCATGACATTTAGCACTCATATATCATTGGCATACACATTATTATTTGCCTTGTTGACCAGATACTCTGGTATTACGTGTTATGGAGTGCTGAGCCCGAGAGGCTGATATTATGCTTGGTGAGTTGGGAGTGCTGAGCCCGAGAGGCTGATATTGTACTTGGTGAGTTGGGAGTGAGCCCGCGGGGTTGATACTGCACTGAGAGGTTGATACTGAGCCCGAGGGGCAGATGTCTGACTATTTCCTACTTGTTGAAACTTCTTTTGCAACTGTTGAAAAGACATACTTTCAAAAGAGATTTTTTTTTTACTGAGCTTGAGGTTTTCTAAAGTATTTTCTCGATGTTACGGTTTTACTATCTTTCTCAGAAGGTTGTACTGTCTTTTATAGCATTTTGGTGTACCCATACGTATTTTCTTGTCGCTCAGTTATTATTCTCTCCTATTATCACTGAGTTGGAAGTACTCACTTTACTCCCTGCACCTCGCGTGCAGTTACAGGTACTGTTTCACCCGGTAGCGGGTTAGTAGCGGATTGAAGGTATTGCTATCGTAGCTAAGCAAAGTGACCGCCGGCGTTCACGGCACCGAGAGTCTTCTCCTTCTTGTTTTCCAGATTTTACTCTATGTATTATATATTTTAAATTGTAATCGGGATCCTCCTAGATACTCGTGACTTGTGACACCCCGGTCGGGCTGTATTGGGCTGTATTCATTTTGATTAGTATCATAAATTCATATTCGAACTGCTACATAACAGATTAACTGCTTTAAGTGGTGTTCTGAGATGGTCTGGCTGGCCTTGTCTTCACGAGAGGCGCCATCACGACCGGGTTCGGGAATTGGGTCGTGACACAAAGCTTCTTAGACCAAATTCTCTCCTTCACGAACGCGAGGGCCCACCCGCGAACGCGATAACCACATAGCTCGACCCTACACGAACGCGATCCCCTGGCCACGAACGCGTAGCTTGATCTCCTGAACCTTTGCGAACGTGAGACTTGCATCGCGAACGCGAAGAACAAACCTGCAGCCTCACCAACAACCCTTCGCAAACGCGATGGCCTATCGCGAACGCGAAGAAGGGTTTTCTGCAACAAAAATACCAGCAAATTTTGCCAGCTTTCAAACCAATAATTGTTCTGTTAACCACCTGAAACTCACCCGAGGCCTTCGGGACCTCGACGAAACATTCCAACACATCCCCTAACCTCATTCAAACTTGTTCCAATCTTCGGAACGCTCAAAACAACTTCAAAACATCAAATTACACTCAGATTCAAGCCTAAGAATTCCAAAACTTCCAAATTCCGCTTTCGATCAAAAAGTCTACCAAATCCCGTCCGAATGACCTAAAATTTTACACACACGTCACAAATGACATAACGGACCTACTCCAATTTCTAAAATTCCATTTCGAACCCGATATCAAAATTTTCACTACCAACCGAAAAATGCTAAATTTTCAATTTCACCCATTCAAGTCTAAATCTACCACTGACCTCTAAAATATATTCCGGACGCGCTCCCAAGTCCAAAATTACCTAACGGGGCTAACCAAATCATAAAAATCCAAATCCAAGATCAGATACTAACAAGTCAAAACTTGGTCAAACATTTCAAATTTTAAGCTTCAAACTGAGAATTGTTCTTCTAAATTCATTCGGATTACCCTTGAAAACCAAAACCGATGATTTACATAAGTCATAATACATCATACGGGGCTTGTCATGCCCAAGAACTGGTGAGCGAAGTAAAAGCTCAAAACGACCGGTCGGGTCGTTAAATTTTGCTTTTATTGATTGTGCGTTAGGATTAGGACATTGTATTTACTTTATTTTTGAGGTGAGAGGTTGTCCCCGTTAGTTGATTATTATATCCGAGGAATGCCCCGAGGACCTTGTAAATATTTTTATTTCGGAGAATGCCCCGTAGTATTATGTAATTAGATGCCAAAGATGGGACAATACTAAGAGGCGTAGTGTTTCATTTCATACTTTTATCTTTATATTTAATTAATTTTTTCTTTTTCGTTCTTTATTTAGGTGGGGACAACCTCGAACCTCCTTTCTATTTTTAGTGTGTTTTACCTTAACTAAAATATTTTTAAAAGTCAACTTGATCATGTACACAATCGTACTAGTTACGGGACTCGAGGAATATCTAACACCTTCTCCCCGAATCAAATGAACCCTCTTATTCAGAATCTTTGGTGCGATCTAGTTTTGGAGTCAAATATGTTTGGAAGGAAAATTCTTACTTTAAAAAGAAACGGTGACCTGGCACAACGAAACCAAATATCAGGTGACGACTCTAAAAAATCCTTTGAAACACAATCTTTTGTCGCTTTTCAATTTTGAAATCCTTTTGAACTTTAAAAATCACTTTTATTATTTTAAAGGGGTTAGTGAGGTGAAAAAAGGGGTATGACGAGATATTACATCAAGGAACAGGTTTCCCGTCCAGTTCTTCTACAAGTTCCAGCCTCCAATATCTGCTTCAAAATTTGAACTCGTTTTTTCTCTCAATTTGCTGTGAATAAATAATGAAAGTGCATACCTGCAAATTTTCCTTTAAAATGTGTTGGGTATGGAAAAAATATTTTCTATTTTTTTTTTTATATTTGATTGCTTAATATATTTTGAAAAATATTTTTTTCTAGAAAAATGACTTTCCTTACGAAAGTAGGGAAAACAAGTTCCATAAGTCGATTGTCTCCCACCTCAACACCCCACCACCCCATCAGGACACCCACACCGCTACTCCCACCACCCAGCTCCGACCCCCCACCACCCTTCCTCCACATGATACATCTACTCACCGGCCGCCCAACCCCATAAGTGGCATCCCATGCCTGCTTTCTCCTCCCTAGCCCTAACAGTACCCACTCATGTCGCCCTCATCCTCGCCCCACCGGAACGCCCACACCAACCCCAAACATCCTCGACTCTCTATTTTGATAATAAAGTAAGTCAATCATCCTAAAATATTTCTTCTTCTTAAACATTAATATATTCATTAGCAATCATTATCACGCTATCTTGACTAGGTAGGGGTGATGTTATCTACTCCCTTCTTTTTATATTATTTGAGATACTTTCTTATTTAGTTTGTTCCAAAATAAATGACACATTTTTAAATTTGAAAATAATTCAATTTTGAACTTTTCATTTTATTTTTTTTGCCCTTAGTGAGAAGCTTTTATAGCCACACAAATGGTATGGTCCCACAAACCTTTTACCCTTTAATCTTTTAAGACCACAAATTTTATTGAAAGTCTTCTTCTTTTTTTCTTAAACTCCGTACTGAGTCAAACTACCTCACACAATATGAAACGGAGGGAGTAATTGATAATGAACGCAATGGATGGAGAAATTTGTGTTGACAAGATTGAAAATATAGCTACAAACATCAGAAATCATAAAAATAGTGCCGGCGACAATCATTTTACTAGTATTTTTATTAAGGTACAATAACATGGCAATGTGAGGGAGGTTGCGGACCAATCAATGAACATAAAAATTTGATCCATAGAATACGAGCTTGAAATCATAAAATACGAGCTAATTGTATGTTGGTTGCTAAAATTTTAAAGTTAAATAAGTATGTTAGATACCTTGTAAAGTATGAGGTCTTATGTGTAGATATCTGAATGTAACTTCTAATTTAATAGTATACATATGTAACTATAAATGGGTCATGGTCCCCAATTAGACGTAGAGTTCTTTTCTAATGAGTACTTCTTGGTCAAATGTTATTTTTTAAAATATTTAATGCAATTTTCTTTATCGGGAAATGAGGCAGTAGTCTACTCCCTCCGGTCCACAATAAGTGACCAATTTGCTTTGGATACACATATTAAGAAAATACTAAATTATAAATAAAAATAATTAGTGTGACTAAACTACCCTTCATTAAATGTCGCACCATAGTTATAGTGGCACTTATTTCTCTTCTGAAATGGGAGGAGTAAATGACTTTTTAGGGATATGTACATAAGGGTAATTTTGAAAAAACAAATTGAATTTTTTTCTTGATTATATAAATGGACATTTATTCTGGACCAAAATAAAAAAGCAAATTGGTCATTTATATTGTGGACCGGATGGAATATAATTTTCTTTTGTCAAGTGGACAAGTGTCATTATATAGAAAAATTTAATTATCATGTGCGTAGTGTGAATGCTTTCGATTGGATTCTTTTTTAATCTTAATTAATATGCTTCACACGAAAAAATCGGATCCGAATTTAAGTCAATTCATTATTTTTAAAAAAAAATGGAGAAGCAACCTTAATAAAAAAGGGAGCCATTATGTCAAGACCTGAACATAGAAACAAGTGAAGAAATAATAAAAAAAATAAAAGGAAAAAAAAGAAACTAATATATAGACAAGAGGGGTTGCTCTGATGGTAAGCAACCCCCACTTCCAACCGAGAGGTTGTGAGTTCGAGTCTCCCCAAGAGCAAGGTGGGAAGTTCTTGGAGGGAAGGATGCCGGGGGTCTATTTGGAAACAGCCTCTCTACCCCAGTCGATAATTAAGCTTAGTTTCATATTCACTATTCTTATATTGGCAGCCACTAGTTAGTATTCATCTCTACTTATCTCTACATTATTCTCCTACAATATTGTGTTTTATTTCATACAAATTGAATTCAGTAATGCATATGCATATGTGTTTTATTATACGAGGTTCAAATGTGAATTTTTATTATTATGTCGATATATTGCAGTTAATGAGTTTTGTTTCTCGAAAAAGCAAGTTATAGCTACATCAGATGTTGATCATATGCTCTCAGGACTCAATAGGAGAATGCTTCCACAGCTTAATACTTGTCTTAGATTGTGTGCTTCCGACAGTGATTGCAGTGATTGCTGGGTTTGTTGTACTTGTGGGAAAACAACCGGCGTGCACGAATTGGTGTGTGCATATTCATGGGTCTAGTGACATTAACAAATTACAATTATGCATTAATGTGTCTTTCTGTAATTTCAATGTTTGTTAGTCTTTTCTTATTTACTTGTCTTTTATACTTTGAATAATAATAATAATGATGTTATTATTATTATTTTGGATTTGCTAGTTTGTATCAAAAGCTAAGCATGTCATTTTCCTCTCCTTTTCCTTTAATAAGTTGACAGCTCTAGTTTGGCAGAATTAGAGAACATGGAAATATTAAGAGGAGCCCGATGCACCAAGCTCCCGCTATACGCGGGGTCCGAGGAAGGACTAGACCATAAGCGTCTAATGTACACAGCCTTATCACGCATTTTTACAAGAGCCTTTTTTCACGGCTCGAACTCGTAACCTCCTGATCACATGGCAGCAACTTTACCGGTTACGCAAAGTGTCCCCTTCGGAAATATTAAGAGCAATTATCAATATACTTTTGTCAAAGAAAACCATTGAAAATCTATAACTACTAAACATTGTTTTCGACTGGAAATTACAAAACATGGAAATATTTGCAGCTAAATATTTGCAAAGACACATACAACAAAAGATTTCTAAAGAGAGTGACAATTTACATCACTTCAGCTCAATGCCTATTTCCTAGTAAATCAGATTTCAAGAACATCAGAATAAGTGTATGCTTTCCTTATGTTGAGGACTGCCCACTCTTCCTTCAAATTAGATTAATTCCCTAATACGATTAGCTAATGACATCATTAACTGAGGAACGCCGATAGAAGCCAGAAGGCCAGCTCCACTGTGCTAGTGCCCGACGAATCCCAATTTCTTCATTCGAGCCTGAGAAAAGAGACGGAAAAAATAAACAAATGGTATAGAAGATGGTTCAATATAGAAATGTAGCTTTTAACATTAGCTGCAAAGAGCTAAAAGTAAGTAATAATACAACTATACCGACAAGTTTAAGAAATAAAGGGTTTAGAAGACGTCTCAACACAGAAATGTGGCTCTTAACTTTAGCTCGGAAGAGCTAAAAAGAAGTAATACAACTATACGGACAAGTTCAAGTTGCTTGAAACATAACACCTAAAAGGGATTGAAAGATAAGGCTCAGAAGTCGGGAAAACTACGATTTACATCAAACATGATTGTTGGGTGTTAATGGTATCGTTAAGTAATACATAACGATTACCAGTCCTTTTGACATACAAAAACCCAAAAGACGATATATCAGAAGCAAAAATTCCATAAGACATACAAATGATGCCGTAGATATCCTACTAGTAATAGTAAATCATCTCTTTAATAGATGAAAAATGGTTTAGAAGTATGGTCAAATATGTTACTTCTTCCAAATTGTTCCAACTCCTTCTCAGTTTCCTTCTGATAACTTTTGATGTAGCATGTGAAGTTCTAACGACACATAAATTTACAACCAAAACTGAAAAGAACAAACGGTATAAAATGCACAACTGTTTCCGTGTATATCAACAGCAAATGCAAAAAGAAAAAGCAGCGATTTGAGCTAATTCCCTGTTGTTTCTCCAATTATTTATGCATTTAGATACCAAATAACCTCGATGAATGGAATGGCAAGAATATTTTGGGATAGCCTCATATTTGTCACATGCAACACGAGTTAATCAAATTGTGAAACCTTGCTATGCAAGCTTGCAAAATAAGCAATTAATGTCACATGCACCACTAATCAAATTGAGGAGATTTACTTTTGTAGTACATCACAAATGTTATTTTAGTTATATGTCATTAAGAGAAACATAATACATGAGTTTTGGAAAAATATAAAGGAGATCTTTCTAAAGTCATCTTCTTCTATTCAAATTGCAAGCGAGAATAGGAGATCAATTCATCATCAAATTGTATAACCATGTCATCCAAGCTTGCAAAATTAATGTGTCACGTGCACTACTAATCAAACTGCGTATACTTGTTATCCAGTCTAGCAAACTAAGAAATTAACAAGTAATTAGTTCATTACTTGAATTACGTGTAGAACGCAATTACCAATAGGAATACAACAAGAAATAATAAACAATTCAATCTGAAGTTTTAATTGTAAATCTTAATACCCTACATAATCCTAACACAAAAATGTTTACAATCAGTCAATCACAAATGGAAAAAGTCTATAATTTCCTTTAATCAAGTGGACAATGCGTAGTTAAGTAGAAATGTAATAGCCATGTGCTTAGTATAAATGCTTTGGATTGTGTTCATCTTTAATCGGAACATGCATCACACGGAAAAAATGGATCTGAAATCAAGTCAACCTTATTCTAAAAACAAAAACAAAGAAGCACATACCACTACACAGTAAGTCTTGGTCAAATGTCTTATTTTAAAGATTTAAAGCAATTTTGTTATTCGAAAACGAAGGAGCAAATATGTATCAAGAGGTCTATAAATTACGACCTTTGGATCGAGCAATGAGACACTCACACAAAATATTTCATAAAGCAACAACAACAACAACAAGCATGGCGTTGCTTAAGCTTAGTTTCATTATCACCATTCTTATCATGACAACCATTGGTTAGTATCCATCTCTATTTATCTCTACATTGTTCTTCTACATTATGTTGTTTGTTAATATATATAGAGGTACATATGTGACCTTGCACATATTTCATACGAATTAAGTTCAGTAATGTGTAGCATGCGTGTTTCATTATATGATGTTTAAATGGGCGTTTTGCATATTATGCTGATGATTATTTAGTTCTAATAATTATGATGGTGAAATATTTCAGTCAATGTGCCCTGGTTCTTGATGAAACAACAAGTTATAGCTACACCGGATGTTGATCATGTGCTCTCAGGACTCAAGAGAAGAGTGCTCCCACAGCTTAATACTTGTCTTAGATCTTGTACGTCGGACAGCGATTGCAGTGATTGTTGGACTTGTTGTACTTGTTCGCACAGCATCTTTGATTGGGAGCGCCTTTACTACTTTTGTGCGTAGGCGATTTAGTGTCCACACATTACTATTATGCATTAGCGTGTCGTCATGTGATTTCAGTGTTTGTTCGTTTTTTCTTATTTCCTCGTTTTTGAACTTTGTAAAAGCAATAAAATAAAGTCATGAATGACTTTCTATTCAGAAATAGTAATTGATTATGCTCCAAAAGATGGTTGGATTTGCTTTGTAGTAGTTGTATCACTCATCATGCATTTTCTAAAGTATTTAGTTTTAAGTTTATCACACATGGGTTCTTTCTTCTTGTTCATTTCTTATATTCATTTACCCTTCAATTTTCTCTAACGAAGTGTTTCCTTCAACTATTTATAATGGGAGTTTTTTGTTCGTTGAGCTCCTTAGAATCTCTATACAAGGGGGGAAAAAAGGAAAATGATATGCACAGGAAGTGAATTTAGGTACTCCCATATAACTTTTAAACTAAATTCCAAACTTCTCAACAAAAATGTATTTTGAGATAATGTAGAAGGAAAATATTACACCCAGACAATAATAGTTGGAAGGAAAGGTGGAAACCGTGCAAACATTTCAGTATATGCAAGTGTAACCATGCAAACAATTCAGTATATGCAAGTGTAACCAAGAGTAAACAATGTAGAAGTTTAAAGCTCTTGAGTTATATAAAGTGGAACACCATTTCATTTTAGCAAAAAGCAATTAAACTGGCCTCAAAGTAGAAACCATAGTTCTCCATTTGAACGGGATGAAGTATTTTTTTATGAAAACATGTAAAGAAAACAAAAGATAAACTTCACGTCAGATAACTGATCCTAGTTATATGAAAAGAAACGCACTCTGGAAAGGTTGAAAAGACACCAACTTAAGGAATTCCCTAATTTTTCTATATATTCCAAAGTCATATTTGGGGTTGTGGGGGGGGGGGGTTGTTACGTACCCTCAGCGAAAGCAGCAAATTCGTCATACTTCATTCGTCAACAATGCTCCAAACCATCCTAAAATCACAAACAAGATTGCACATGAGCCAAAACTAACGACATAACTTTGTTTTACAAGTTGTTTCAGAGATGAGGATCAGCAGCTTGCCGCTGATACCATACCAGAATATCGAAAAGGCAAGAAGTATCACAAGGTATCCAAGCTTATATAGCCGTATCTTCTTTTCCCATGGAAGCTGATTGAAAATCTCAGTTACATCTACCAAGTGGGAGCTATCTGCATAGCTGATCAAAGGTTAACATCAGTCGAAATGTCCGTGCTAAGAAATAGTTAAAGGGATTAACAACTGTCACATACGACCATTTCTCTACATGTTTCATTTATAGATACTTACACTTTGATGTTATAATATAAGTATGGTAGACATATCAGAAACATCAACCAATGCCCCGTCACAAGATGTAGGAAGCACAGCGCTCCATGAAGAACAAACTCTGGTACCACTGCTCTGTTAATCCGAGATGCCGAATCATAAGGGTTAACATAATCGTATTCAAGGTCTGCCAAGCACATGAGCTGCAATAAATAACTGCAATTGTAATATTCTCCAAGCCCAAATATAAGGAAGAAAAGAGTAGCAAGAAAAGAGAGAGAAGGTGAGCTAAAAAATAAGTATGTTTTGGAAGCTATAAGTTAAGGATAAGTGATACTTGAAATATTGCTAATTATTCTCTCAATCCTATGAATCGTCTGGGTCCATCTCTATTCAGACACGAGATAGGTTTATTACAAAAAGGGTAGGGTAAAATATAAGGACAAAATGATTTTTAAAAATAAGGTCACGATGCAAATACACCAAATCAGTCTGTTTGCAATAACTTTGGGCAAACAAATAAAATTGCAATCACAAACAACTATAAAGAAAAAAGATTTTATTGATAAACATTGTAGGCTACAACTCTATTTATCCCTTGATTCTTCCCTCTGATTCATTCTACGTGATTCTGTCAGAGACTGACTATAAATTGAAGTTCTCAATCAAACAATAAAATAGAATGAGCTTTTTTGGGACAATTTTCTGCAATTTTCATTAATTGAAAGACGAATACAATTGAACTACTTAACTAGAATGAAATAAACTAAGGAATTCATTGCATGGCTAAGATCTACAAAATTGAAAATGGAATTTGCTGTTAGAAGAGAAGAGTAGTGAAGAAGAAGAAGAGGAAAGAGAAGAAGGAGAAAATAGGAATTTGGATTATCGGGTATGTGCTCTTCTCTGCATTCTGTTAGCTTAAGCTAACAGAATTGCTGCTGAGTTGGCCTGCTGAGATGTCACAATCTTCACCCTTGAAGCTCATTAATCCGTATTCGATCTGGGTCGTTCATTTCCAATGCTAAATTCTCAGCTCCTTTCTTCAATATCCCCCATCGATCCTCGACAACCACACTTACTTATTTAGCCTAATTATTCAGCTCAAATGCAGGGATCATAACATACCCTGCCCCTTAAAATGATCCTTGTCCTCAAGGATTAGAATCAAACCCAGGAAATTTGGACTTGAGGAAGGCATAGTCTTCCCAAGTAGCATCTTCAGGGGGTAAATTAGACCATTGGACTAAGACTTTAACAGAAGCTGCATTGCCCTTTTTAATAAGCTGCCTTTGTAGTATGGCCACTGGTTTGACCATGAACTGACCTTCCTCGTTGGAAATGGGTAGAACTGTCTGCACTACTGTTTTACTCCCCACCTTCTTCTTGAGCAATGAAACATGGAAGACAGGATGAACTTTAGAAGTTAGAGGCAGCTGAAGTTTATAAGCCACTTGACCAACCTTAGCAATGATCAGATAAGGGCCATAATATTTGGAACTGAGCTTAAGGTTCCTTCTCAAAGCTATAGATGTTTGCCGGTAAGGCTGGAGCTTCAGATAAACCATGTCGCCTACTTGGAATTCCCTTTCCGTTCTCCTTGAATCAGCATACATTTTCATCTTCTCCTGAGCCTTGCTTAAGTTGTCTTTGAGTAATTGCACCATTTGCTGTCTTTGTAAGACAGCATCAGCAGCAGCAGGTACAACAGTTTCCAACAGAGGACCCAAGGATATTTGAGGAGGTGCGAATCCATAGAGAGCCTCAAATGGGGTTCCTTGCAAACTTGTGTGAAAATTTGTGTTGTACCACCATTCAGCCAAGCATAACCATTTCTTCCAATTCTGAGGCCTGTTACTAGTCATACATCTCAAATAGTTCTCAATGCATTTATTCACTCTTTCAGTCTGGCCATCAGTT
The DNA here is from genome assembly GCA_026770625.1 of Nicotiana glauca. Classification (NCBI taxonomy): domain Eukaryota; kingdom Viridiplantae; phylum Streptophyta; class Magnoliopsida; order Solanales; family Solanaceae; genus Nicotiana; species Nicotiana glauca. The sequence goes on from MU709473.1 coordinate 42,382, forward strand.
TGAGGATGATAAGCCGAGCTATACAACAATTGAGTACCCTTTAGTTTGAACAAAGCTTGCCAAAAATTACTGAGAAAAATTTTGTCTCTATCAGAGACAATGGTTTCAGGACTACCATGCAAGGTATGGACCCTCTTCCAGAATTTGTTAGCTACTTCCAAAGCAGTGAAAGGGTGAGCCAAAGCCATGAAGTGGGCAGATTTAGTTAACCTGTCTACTACTACAAAAATGACATCTTTTCCTTGTGACTTTGGTAATCCTTCTATGAAATCCATACTGATGTGCCTCCATGCTTGATCTGGGATGGGAAGTGGTTGGAGAAGTCCAGGATAAGCCACATTTTCATCTTTATTCCTCTGACAAACTTCACACTCACTAACATGCTGAATCACCATTTGTTTCATGAGAGGCCAATAGAAGAGTTGGCCTATTCTTTTGAGTGTTCCCAACTGCCCTGAGTGACCCCCAATAGATGAATCATGAAAGGTTTGGATCAATTGTTGTCTCAAGTTCCCTGTACCTCCCACATAAATTTTTCCCTTCCTCCTTAATATACCTGAGCTATAGTGCCAGAGATGAGGCCCTTGTCTATCTACTGTTAGTTGTGTGATCATATCAGTGGCTTGAGGATCTCCTTCATAACTGGTGCTGATCTCTAACACCCAAGCTGGGATTGAAGAGCTGATAGCATGAATCAGGGCACTTCCTTCAAATTGTCTTGAGAGGGCATCAGCCACTCGGTTTTCTGCTCCTCTTTTGTACTGAACCTCATAATCAAGCCCTAATAGTTTGGTTAGACCCTTCTGTTGGATAGCAGATGTAACCTTCTGCTCTAGCAAGTACTTCAAACTATGGTGGTCAGTCCTTACTACAAAGTGCTTGAATTGCAAGTAATGCCTCCACTTATCAACGGCATTAAGTAGTGCCATATACTCTTTCTCATATATCGACTTGTCTCTATGTTTTAAGGCTAGAACCTTGCTAAAATAAGCTATAGGTCTGCCTTGTTGCATGAGTACAGCTCCTATTCCTGAGTGACACGCATCAGTTTCAATTACAAATTCTTTAGAATAGTCGGGTAAAGCCAACACAGGTGTGGCTGTCATAGCCCTTTTGAGAGCTTCAAATGCTACTTCAGCTTCAGGGCTCCATCTGAAGCTGTCTTTCTTAAGCAAGTCAGTTAAGGGCCTGCATATAGCTCCATAGTTAGCTACATACTTCCTGTAGTAGCCAGTAAGCCCAAGGAACCCTCTAAGTGCCTTGACAGTGATAGGTCTAGGCCAATTGACCATAGCCAGCACCTTATCAGGGTCAGTGGTCACCCCTTCAGCTGTTATCACATGACCAAGGTACTCTACTTTGGACTGACCAAATGAACATTTAGACCTTTTGGCATATAGGGAGTGTTCCTTCAACGTTCTAAATACAGTAGACAAATGTTGCACATGGTCTTCTAATGATTTGCTATAGATTAAGATGTCGTCAAAGAAAACCAACACAAACCTTCTGAGGAAGGGTTGGAACACCTGATTCATTAATGACTGAAAAGTTGCAGGGGCATTAGTAAGCCCAAATGGCATTACCCTGAACTCATAGTGGCCCATGTGAGTTCGGAAAGCAGTTTTGTGAACATCTTCTGCCTTCATTCTTATCTGATGATACCCAGCTCTTAGGTCCACCTTAGAGAATATTTCAGACCCATGCAGCTCATCCAACAAATCATCTACAATGGGAATTGGATACTTGTCTTTAACAGTTATCTCATTCAAACCCCTGTAGTCCACACAAAACCTCCAGGTACCATCCTTTTTCTTTACCAGTAGGGCTGGTGAGGAAAAGGGTGATTGACTCTGTTGTATTATCTGATTGAGCAGCATCTCCTTGACCTGCTTCTCAAGCTCTTCTTTTTGATAGTAGTTATACCTGTAAGGCCTTAGACTCACAGGTGAAGCTCCAGCTTTCAAGGGAATGGCATGGTCAAGAGTTCTCACAGGAGGGAGGGTCCTTGGTTCAGTAAAAACTTCCTCATATTGGCTCAACACTTCTTGAATAGGCACAACCACCTTCTCTTGATCGGCTGAAGGATTCACCCTGACCATGAACAAGTGAGCTAGGATAGTTTGACCCTTCTTGAGTAACCTTCCCATTGAGCTCCCACTGATCATACTTAGACTGCCTCCTTCAGGAATAGCATGTAATACTGTTTTATTGCCCTTCCTCCCAATAGTGACACATCTTTTCTCATGGTCAAACTTGGTAGGATTGTATTTCTTCATCCAGTCATTGCCCAGCACTATATCACACCCCCCTAGCTTGATAATTCTCAGATCTTCTTTGAAGGGTTTGCCCTGCATTTTCCAGCTGAAAGCAGTGCAAATAGTATGACACATGACATAATTGCCATCAGCTACTGTGACCTTCATTGGGCTGCTATACTGTGGTGCATAGCCAGTGTCCTTAACAGCTTGCTCATCAATGAAGCTGTGAGTGCTTCCTGAGTCTACCAAAATAGTAAGGTTCCTGTGTCTAATGATTCCACTAACCAGTATGGAATTCACCCCTGAGGAATTACCAGATAAGGCACTTAGACACACAGCTTCCAATACCTCCTGCTGAATCTCCCCTTCTATCATCACATCCTGCAGATCATTTGCTTCATTTATGGGTTCAACAGGTCCTTCATGCTCTCCAACTATACAATTCAGTTGTCTGTTGTTGCACCTGTGTCCATGAGTGTATTTTTTCCCACACCTGAAACACAACTGGTTGGCCTTCCTGTACTCATACACTTCAGGGCTCAACCTATAAGTATTGTTCCTGCTTGCTGGATGGTTGTTGTTCCTAGTGTTAGGGAATGTAACAGGTGCATGACTAGCAGCTGTTGGGGTCCTAGCAGTAGCAGAGTTAACATGGGAAGGGCCAGATTTAGCCACTGGTTTATCCTTTATTTGCACAGCCTCCAGAGCCTTTTCCTGCAACCTTGCTTGTTCAATAGCACTGCTTAAGGTCGTAGGTTTGAACAACTTAACAGCATATCTAATTTCCCCCTTGAGAGCTCCCACAAAACTGGACAGAAAATGAGACTCATTCAAAACAGGGTTTCTAATAAGCATGTGAGCCTTAAGGTCCTCAAACTTGCCCAAAAACTCCTCTACTGTTCCCGTCTGTTGGAGTTTGTTAAACTCCTCCACCACATCCTCCATCAGATTTTCTCCAAATCTAGTACACAATTCTGTTTTAAATTCTTCCCAAGTTACTACTCCATTGCTCAATGTCAAGGAGTTATACCATACTTCAGCTAAACCATTCAAATAAAGTGCAGCAGCCTCAACCTTCAAGTTATCTGCAGTTCTATACAATTTGAAGTATCTCTCACATTTTCGAAGCCATACCTTTGGTTCCTTGCCCTCAAAACTGGGTAATTCCCATTTTGGAGGGGGAATAGGAAACCCAGCCTGTCTGTTGAGCCTCGCTTCATGGGCTGGTAGTGGAAGTAAGCCATCGCCCAGATCTGGTACTCTCGCTGGTGGCCTTTCCAACATAGTCAAACGATCCAAAATCTGCTCCAAAGTGCCCTGGATACCCAGCTGTGTTTGTTGCAAGGTTTGCTGTCCAGCAGTGAGTTCAGCTAATACCTCCTCGTGGTGAGTGATTTTTGCATCCATGGCCTGCATCCTTGTGCCTTCCACCATTAACGATCCACAGGTCGCAAGTATGAAGGCTCTGATACCAAATGTCAGAGACTGACTATAAATTGAAGTTCTCAATCAAACAATAAAATAGAATGAGCTTTTTTGGGACAATTTTCTGCAACTTTCATTAATTGAAAGACGAATACAATTGAACTACTTAACTAGAATGAAATAATCTAAGGAGTTCATTGCATGGCTAAGATCTACAAAATTGAAAATGGAATTTGCTGTTAGAAGAGAAGAGTAGTGAAGAAGAAGAAGAGGAAAGAGAAGAAGGAGAAAATAGGAATTTGGATTATCGGGTATGTGCTCTTCTCTGCATTCTGTTAGCTTAAGCTAACAGAATTGCTGCTGAGTTGGCCTGCTGAGATGTCACAATCTTCACCCTTGAAGCTCATTAATCCGTATTCGATCTGGGTCGTTCATTTCCAATGCTAAATTCTCAGCTCCTTTCTTCAATATCCCCCATCGATCCTCGACAACCACACTTACTTATTTAGCCTAATTATTCAGCTCAAATGCAGGGGTCATAACAGATTCGAGGGCTTTAGCAACGTATTTCTCGAACATAGAATGATATGCATCGCCTTGATGCATTTGATGATCAAGAAGCATGTAGCAACACTCCATTTGGACCTTGAATATTGCTAGAAATTTGAGCAAGACATATTTGACATGTCTTTGATCTCTTAATAAATATTTCAAGAGTTTCATGGAATTTCGGAGATCCCTTATTTGATCTCTTTGCGCATATTTCGAGAGTATATGAAATTGCTGAGATCCTCTTTGAAAGATATATGCAGCCTTATTTATAGGCATGAATTAGGGTTAGGGTTTGGGTGGATTAGCCACCAAGTAATAACCCTAATAGACTAACATTGAGAAGCACTTTATAAAATTTTTGCCCAACACTAATTGTTGTTCAAAAGTGTTTTCAAATTAGTTAGCCAAATATATATTGCTTCTTATCAAAAATACTTAATTGAAAAGCACTTTTCAAAATAAGGTAATTTTGAAAGTTTGGCCAAATAGATTATAACTCATGTTTGTCAAATTTTTCTTTTTTGTGTAAATGACTTTGAGGTGACTTGGATATTGTTAAAAAGTTTATCTCATCAAATATCAATGTGTAAAAGTTACACTCTTTTGTATTTTCTGCTACCAGAGTTAGCAGGCTCCTCTCTGTCAACATGACTGCTTTCTTTACCCTCTATTAAGTGAGAGTTGCAGGCTCCTCTCCGTCAACAAGCCTGCTTTCTCCCGAGGGTATTCTTGGAATACAGTTTTTGCGTGCTTAAAGGTGTTGTACATGATAGCTTTACGTGAGAATTATTGTCTTCTTGGACAAAAAACTTGGATAACTTTTGCTGAACATGTAGGCCCCACTTCATTGCCACGCCTCTGTTTGCTCCATCTTGAAACTTCTATTTTGTGGCCATGTAGGCCCCACATATTTTTAGTTGATCTCTATTTTGGTTTACTGGGTTGGTAATTATACCTTTTTATTTTTCTATGTTACTTCTATATATGGTGCGAGTAATATTTTGTATCTCTATTAGCAGAATTCTCACTTATAGAGGGTAAAATGTGCTCTGTCTTCTTTTCTTTCTTGCCAGCGACGTCCTATGTGGCTTTAAAGTATTTTCCTTCTTTTCCAAAAACAGAGTGGCCGGTGATAAGATGACGATGATCCTACAGAGAACAGCACATACGCGATAAAACTTGCTAAGCACACACGCGTCAGAGCGAGAGAAAAAGCGCGTATCTTGCTTTGAACGCTAAAGGCCTTAGGGTTTTTTCCTATGTTGTTCGGACTCTCACGCATCCATCGATATTTTCGGAGAGTCCGAGCAACATAGGTTTTTTCTAATTCTCCAACATAGGTTAAAGAATAGGGGCAAAACAGGAATAAAGAGGAGTATTATGGTTTTTTTGTAAAATCACATTGACCGGAAGCTGCTGCCAATTCCCATTTCTAAAAAGTAGTAAATTCATCTAAAAATCTAAATTATTTCTATGTTTATGTTCAACCTACTAAAACCCTCCTATTTTATTGGACTGCCCATGCTATGTGAAACTCAAGTAGACAATTGCTAATGTGAACTAAATATAAATATGTGAGAATGGCTCGTGTCCTAATGTCTTCTTTTTTAAATATCCAAACAATATACACCTTTTGCAGATTTCCAATTTGAGAAAGTTCATTCACTCCATTCAACAACATTGGACCTTATCATCATAGCTAATAATTATAATCATTCGACGTCAAGCCCATTTTAGATAGCCTGTATCACTAGAGAGTTAATTTTAAAAGCAGAGTTTGCGTTCTTTAAGTTTTTCGTTTTAAAGTAAGTAGATGTTGTGCATTTTATGTTTCTCTTCCTTGACATAGGGAAGCAAACATTTAGAAGCACGATAAGCCTGCCAACTGGTGGTCACACATCATAATACAATTAAAATCTTTTGAGTGGGATCAAGTCACTTTTGGCTTGTGGCTTGGCTCCGCCAAAAATTTAAGTCAATAATATTCAACTATAGGTTTGACTAAGCTCGAAAGGAACGGAAATCAACCGAGACCCTGTTAGCAGAGGCAAGCAAGAGGGGATTGAGGGTTTTGAAGAAAATCAAACAAGAAGCTTGATTCCTCAGCGAAGTTTCCTTGCTGTTTTACCCTTGTGTAGTCTCGGTCCACAGTGAAAGGGTCTGCACTTGAGCCTCATTAGACTTAGCTGAAGTGTTATCACAGACGAGCCACATGCAAGGGAACTTGCACGTGTGGTACTGGCCAGGCTTACCTAAGGTATCCAATAATCTTGCTTTTGCTCACCACTGCTACACCTCTCCTAATTATTGCCCATTTATTCTGGAATGATTCATCCTACTCCCATCTTTAAGAGTTAAATAAATCTAAACAACATACGATAACCAAGCCTCATTAGTATATCACAACAATTTGTGTTCCTACATTATCATACTTCATTTACAAATAATGCCCTTGGGTCTAATTGTATGATCACTATTTGAAACCCTTCAAGATATCTTGATTATGACTTTTTGAACCCAAGAAATGCTCGAGAGCCTATTGTGCACGGTTCCAAACTCGGTGAATAATGGGCTCGCCCCTCTGCTCCCCACCTAAATAATGGGTCCGAACCCTTGACGAGATATCTTGGTAATGACTTATTACAGCAAAGGCGTTCTCATACCTATATCTAGTCAATCAGTTGAAACAAGCATTAAATTTATGGATGATACGAAAGTCATTCAATCATCAGTCAATCAACAACGCAGCAATTTTTCAACTAGTTAAAAATAGCTATATGAGTTCCCATTTCATTCCAAGACTAAATATTTTATCTTTCAAAGCAAATAAGGGTTTTCTACACTAGAGGTTCTCCAAATTCCCACCCCTACCTCTAACACCGAGTTACATATATTCAGAAGTACTTCACCTATTATTCTAGACTCTGTTTGAGAATAACAACAAAAGGAATTGCAAAAAAGAAACTTTTTTTTTTCGAGCGTGTGGGATGCTACCTCTCATTTACCAGCAGACATTAAAAAGAATCTATTTTTACGTCAAAAAAGATTGAACTCCTTGAGAATTTTTAGGTTGACACTTACAAAAGATTCTTTTTTTTTATAACCAAGAAATCCCAGAGGTCGATGCCTCAGGTTTCAAAACTCGGTGAACAATAGGCCCGCCCATCTACTCTTCTATACTTAAATACCAAGCTTTTGTCTTTTGGGGGTGTCAAACCTGGGACATGTGCCTAACCCCCACATCACAACCTGAGCTCTTACAACTAGACCAAATCCCTAGAGGCGACACTTACAAAAGCTTATAGGCAGAAAAATTAGTTTGTTTTTTCCCTAAGAAGCACTAGAGACTCAAATTTCACGCTTGCACATACTTTCGTTGCTCTAATTTCTTTTTTTCAAAAACAATAAGGTACAATACAATACATAGAAAATATACATTATAAAGCAATGGCTAACAACCAACCAAACAAGCTGTAAATCAAGTAAAATTGCTTCTATTCAAAATTTCCCCTTTTGTTAAAGCTTTGATTTTTTCACTTTACCAATTTCAATCACCCCCAAGAATAGCCAAAAATACAATGAGGTAACATAACTAGTACAAAGAATCTATATGGGTAACCCCCAATTTACCAAATAAACAACAAAAAAAAAAAAAAAAAAAAAACAGTTCAGATATGCAGTTAGATTTATAAATTTATTAAGAAATTCAAAAAAGAAAAAAGAAAAAGATATTTACCTGATAGAGGATAGTAGCAAGAACAGCAACGAGAAGGAAGAAGGAAAATAGCCATGAGAGTAGATCACCCATGGCCTACTTTCTTCCTTCTTCCCTCTCTTTGTTCTTCCTTTTCTTTTTCTTTTTCTATTTTTTTTTCCACTTCTCCTTTAGTGAAGACAGAGTTGTGACCTTCACTCTTTTTAGGACACCCCACTGCTCTGTTTCTTGCCACGTAATTTCATTTGACCATTTCTTTTGTATTTTTATTCTTTTACTATTTGGTTTAATTCTAAATACACCCCTTAAGTTTTGTCTTTGACAACGAGAGCACCTGATGTTTGAAGTGGGTCGGAGATTGCCCTTTTTTATTTTTTTCTTACAACGATAGTGTCCGGACTAGCTTGTTGCCTGCTATGAAAACACGACGTGAGGAAAAAAAAATACGAAGCCTAAGTTCGTCTCGATAAAACAAATAAAGAGACAAAAATCAAAAATAATTTGATGGATCGTGAAATTCCAATTAATATATCGTATTGTATTAGAGTACTTAATTTCAGGCTTTCATACCGTATACATTTACTATAATAGTAGAGTATAATATATTACAATACAAGAATAAGTTAACACAATACAATACGAAATGATACATTTAATTTCAAGTAACTAGTAGTAAAGTGGAGTACTTAATATATAATAGATTTAATACGTCCGATTTAAAATTTATTTTTAAAGGCCTGAGGACAAAGTCCTTCAGGTCGCCAGTTCGAGTCCCATCAGGGCCACTGGGGGCATTACAAACCGGCCGCGTCTTCAGGGCCCCGTGGAACTAACCGTGCACCCGCATTGAAACAGCGGGCTCCGGTGGGTACAGCTAGTCGGGTTCGCAAAGCGAGTCCCGGAAACCACGGTTATAAAAAAAAAAAAAAAAAAAAAAAATTAGTTTCAGTTTCCAAATATTTTGCTTTTCCAGATATTCGTAGAAAGAGAATTAAGCTTTATCCTTTCCAATGTTTATGTGAGAAGTAATTTAATTTGCTTTGCTTAGTTAAAAAAGTGCAGTCTTGGATGTTGCTCTTATGTAATTATTAATGCAAAGTCTTAATGTGAGACAGTATATTCTGAAATGTAGTATTATTAAAATCAAATTTTGATTCTTTTATGATACTTAAAGGATTATAATCCCGAACTTATAAATTTCAAATCATAGCTCTGATTCTTATAAGCAAACACAAAAGCAGATAGTGTCTCTTATAACATCTCCATTATATGTAATGCTTAATCGTTAATACTTTACATTAATTCAAAAAATGATTCAATGAAGAAGCTAAAACAATAATTTTTAATTTCACCAATCAGGAAAACCCCAAAATGGAGGTTGTTTAATACTCTACAATCCAATGTCGCAAAGTTTTTAACACTTCCATCTTCCAAGCTGCATACGGGATATTTACTACCTCCCACAACACCGGATAACTCTATGCACTAGGGCCCGGATATATAGCAAGAAATCACCTAGTGTTTTTGCCTTCCGCTGGGATTTGAACCTGAACTTGAGTACACGAAATATGATCGATTATCTTATCCTTCTTAAGTGTTCGGACCACCTTGACCAATTCCACGGCATACCTGCTACCTCCCACAACACCTATTAACTTTGTTCACCAAGACATCGACAGATAGGAAGACTTAACCTAGTTTTTTTTGCCTTCCGCTGAGATTTGAACCTGAACTAGAGTATACCCTTTTGTTTGCAACATTCAATTGCACCATCAAACATTTCCTCGCGGCCATACTTGTACTTGGATCCAGTGTCCACCAAAACTTCGACAGATAGGAAAACATCACCTAGTATTTTTGCCTTACACTGAAATTTGAACCCGAACTAGAGTATACCCTTTTGTTTGCAACATTCAATTGCACCATCAAACATTTCCTCAAGACCATACTTGTACTTGAATCCAGTGTCCAAAAGTTTTTTTGATGAAAGGCTAGGATGTTTAAGCCCTCCAATCTCCCACAAGGAACTGAAAAGAGGTCAATATAAGCCTGAATTATTTTCGTTTTTACTCAATCTCGGAGGGAAAAAACATAGCAAAAAGGAGTGTAATTGGAACTCACTCGGCATCAGGTATTTGATATTCAGGAATACCTTGTTGAGAGGAACTTAACTAGCTCATCTGGTGTAACTTCTACAGAAGAGCAAATATACCTCCCCTTTGCTTTACTATACTCTAGAAGGAATATGTGTGCACTGGCAGCGTCGTCTACATGCATGAATGGGGTAAGCGAGGGATACTTCATGCAATTGTCCTGATCACCTGCATCAGTCAGAAGACGTGACCAAAAGAGAAAGGCTTAATCTAGAGAAAATTCCCCATGATAAGCTTTCACCACAACAATAGAATTGATGCACGTAAAGGGGCAGCCCAGTGCACTAAGCTCCCGCTATGTGCGGGATCCGGGGAAGGGCCGGACCACAAGGGTATATTATACGCAGTCTTACCCTGCATTTCTGCAAAGGCTGTTTCCGCGGCTTGAACTTTACTAATTACATCAAGGCTTCCCATCAACTGATGCAGTAAAACAATGGGGAAAAATATGATGATTTTTAGCTATTTATCCTAAAGGAAAGATAGAGCATTACGAAAAGAATGAATTAGATGAGAATTAGAAGCTGGAAAAGTCTAGGATAATGGAAAAAAAAGAGTGCTCATTACTGAGATTGAACGAACCAGAAACTAGAGGTGGATATGGGCAAAACTTGTAGAAGCCTTTTTGAAATGTTACAATGTGATCAGACGAAGCAAATCTTTAAACGAGGGAATGATGAAGAAAATCATTTGAGTCATCTATCAAAATAGAGAAGATTATGCCTTATGAAGAAAAAAGATGAGTTCTGAAACTGGTCAGAACAACACACGCTTATATCAAAGAAGAGAAGGGAACAAGGATACCGGCTTCAGAGTTGTATCGCAAAATATAAGTGCAGCAACAAACATGTGACATTAACTGCCTTTATCAAGCGTTTGATATAATGTCCTCAGCCCAAAAACTATATAAAAAATTTATCTTTCCTATATTTTTCATACAGGTAAAATCCTGCTCTTTATATCAATCAACTACACCTTAATCGCAAATATTTTTCCTCACTATAGTTGAACAACTTAGAACTGGATTTTCAAGGGATCACGAGCAACTAAAAGCCACCCATTGATGATTTGACATGAGAAAGTTACAGCAATTGAAGAGCAAAAGGGGCATACCAAAAATCATTGCCATGGCTGATCGTAATGACTCTGGGAATCGAGGACTCAAGAAGGGACCATGTATCCAACTAGGAATAACAGTCAACAAATCAAGCCCATGCTTCTCAGCAAATTCAAGAGCAGCCTTTTCCGCTAACGTCTTACTAATCACATAAGAAGCTGTAGATATAGGCTTTAAGGTTTTCATGACACTGATATCAGACCATGAGCTCTCATCCACTGTATCTAAACCTTTAGCATTAAACACAAGTGTTGTTCTGCTGGAAGTGTAAACAACTCGTTTTACTGTTTTTGACTTGAGGCATTCACGCAAAATGCCCAACGTTCCATCAACTGCTTCTCTTATCTTTTCATCTTCAATTTCTTGGTCGCCAAAATTCGTCGGATGAGCAACGTGAAATACTCCAACGCATCCTTCAATAGCTGCACTAAAGCTTTCCGGTTTTTCCAAATCAGCATTAAGTATCCGTAGCCTTTGGGATGCACCGGGCAAGTTCGTGAGGTAGCTAACATCTGTTTTGTGACCTAAAACTTCATTCAAAGTTTTTCATCAGATATTACATTTGTTTACCTTAAAAGACAATGAATGGAATCAGCGGAAATATTAACCTCGAGTGGACCTTATGGTAGCATTTACTGAGTAGCCATGTTGAAGAAGCTTCATTATCAGCCACGACACTAGATATCCTGTTCCTCCAGTTACACAAATCATACCTTTGTTGTTGTCTACTTCCGGCGGCGAAGGCAGAAATTTCTCCAAGGCTGTTCAAACTTGAAAGCAGTGAAAAAACTTTCCCAACAAAGTATGTTCAATATATGTTATATACCTCTAAAACCTAATATTTTACCTATATAGACAAACGTAATTTTTTAACGAAGGGTGGTCAATTGACTAACCGTAGGACAATGTGGCTTCGCCCCTGTCTACTTCCATCTCTCTCTTACTCAGCTATTCCGTCTTCTTAATTTCGTCGCTATAAATTGTTGCTTCGACAAATATATGATCCGCCCTTTATTCCCCCTTCATCATAAGGCATGGTGAAGATCCTGTGTTTAGGTCCCTTCTAAGTAAACTGTGCAACACTTTTCAAGAGTTATTAGAAAGAAGAAAAAAAAGAGCAAAATAATTCTCAATTCATCATTTGGTGGGAAACATTCAGAGGTAGGAATAACAACTACTCTCAATCCCAAACTAGCTGAACAGACTATTGAAAAGGAAAGACAACAGCAACAACAACAACCTAGTGGGAACTGGGAGCCTTCGCCACTGGTGGTAAGTGGGGTCTGGAGAGGATAGTGTGAACGCTGACCTTACCCTACCCAGAGGAATGAAAAGAAAATACAACTGTAAATTTTCTTTCGCATGGCTTAGTTGTATGAATACAGTAATAAAATTATCTTTCTGTACCAGGAAAAGCAACTGAAAAAAAAGAAGAAGCTATTTTGGTTTATTTGTTGTCAGGGGTCAATTATTACAGTTATTTGTTTTGCTTATGTTAACCATTTCTAATTTCATTTGTTTGTAATGTAATGATGCATCTACTATCCCTTTACACTTCCTAATCCTCTTCCCTTTTCTAAACCTTTAGCAATTATTCTAAAAGATACATATTATCCCTGTCTGAGTTCATTCCAAAAATTGACCAAGTTGAAAGGCAGAGCCACATTGTCTGCTACGGTTCGGCGGAACCAGTAGCTTTGGTTCAATGCATGTATTTGTCTTAAAATTTTCATTAAATATGTACAAATTATTAATATAGAACCCAAATAACCTAAAGGATTAGGATCTCGAACCCATAATAAGCTTGAAATCATGGCTTCACCTCTGAGGTGACGCTAACCTTGTTTGGACTGATTTGATTAGCTTCATTTTTGGTGGAAATGATCTTCTATGACCCGTTACAATTTGAATTGATGAAAATAACTAAAACGATCTCTTGTGTTTTATTTACCAATCTCCTGTGTTACTCATATTTTATGATCTGCCATATATTTAAAAGAACAATTGTACATAAAACCGACCTCTTATGTTCCTAATAAGATACTCTCTCTATTTCAAAAAATTCTCACCGTTTCCTGTCCGTTTCAAATAGATTGGCACCTTTCAATATTTCCTTAACACGAAGCATTTATAGCCACTACACAAATATTATAGCAGGTTTAAGACCATAAGTTTCAAAAAATTTACAGTCGCACAAATGTTAGGGCTTATTTAAGATCAAATATCTCAAAAGTCTTTCTGTTCTTTATTAAAGTTTGTGTCAAGTTAAACTAAGACAATCTTTTTAAAATAGAGAGAGTATTGTCAAATTCGAACCTGGATAAAACAGTATTTGCTTGTAATTGACCAAATGTGAAGTTTTCAACATCAAAACTGAAAGTAACTGGCCAAAATCTGGATAATATAATCACAGCAAATTTAAATTTTTATCAGAAGATGAAGTATTTTCATTACTTAGAGCTAAAAAAGGAGTAGGGTAAAAAAGTGATTTTTCAGAACCTGTACTCAGTGCGCTGCATCGGCGTTTCAAGAGCAGATTTCTACGGCCAAATAATTTTTATCAATTATTGAAGACAAAGATAAAATGAAGATTTTGTTTCACTCCATTTAGTTGAGTGTGTCTCCAACTATTTAGGTGCTTGTAATTCACCGTTAAAATATGAGGTTATTTAATTTCGAATTTGGCATCCCCTAATTATTTATACCACAATTATGATATTATTTTTTTTATTTCATCCTTTATGTGGAATTACAAATGTCGAGTTACTAATTTTGAAATAAATCAACAAAATAATATATATGTCATTCTCCAAAACATTTCTCTCAAACTCTGAAGGCTAAAGTTGGATCCAAGTTAATTTATAGCATGTTTGGTCAAGCTTCTCCAAAGCTAAAGTATTTTTTTTTTTAAAAAAGATATTTTTTTCAAAGTTGAAGTGTTTGGTCAAGCTTATATAAGAAAAAAAAGTGTTTTTGAGTAAAAGCAAAAGCAATTTTGGAGAAACATAAAAAAACTATTTTTAAGAAAAAGTTTGGACAAACACTAATTTGTTGCTCATAAGTAATTGTCAAATTAATTAATCAAACACAAACTGTTTCTCACCAAAAGTACTTTTGAGAAAAAACATTTCTCAAAACAAGTTGATTTTTTAAACTTGGCCAAACAGACAATAATAGTATGGATTTACACCAAACATATGTATTATATTATATAATTAGAAGAATTTATTTTCAGTCCAATGAATCAAAGTATAAACGTTAAACAATTTAATCACTATTTAACCATCGTCATATTTTCTACATTATAATATCAGGATAACATATTCACAAACTAAACAATTCTTTACTATTTTTTCCTTTGTATCTTTTGTAATTGATGATAGGCTATAATTACGTATTTTAGTCGCTTATTACACTCGAGTTTACTGCACGTTAATTGAGTTTGAGCTTTAATCGCTAGTGTTTTGCACTAATTATGTATTTTATGTCTTGTAGGAGCGATTCCGAGCTATATAGATGGTATAGAATGAAATTAAGTGATTTTGAGCTTTGAAGTCCGAGTAAAAGCTCAAGGAATTAAGCTGGGATAGGGTTCGGGGATCAAATTTGATAATTAAGAACGAACGAAGACTCGAGGAGACATATTACATACGGTCTAATAAAATAGACATAACTTTTTGCTCAGAATTCTATTTGGGCTCCACAATATATAGTTGGACAAATAACCCAAGGGGCTACAACTTTCATGTTTTATATTTTTCCAAATTTCAAACGGAATAGGGTGAAAAGTGTACGTCAATAGCATAATAGCGCTAATCTAGCTCGGCCAAGACAGAATGTTAGGGCACTAGCGCGTCCAGTAGCGACCGTGCTAGTCCAGACTGAAAAACAAATCTGAATGGTACTTTTGGAAGTTCAAGACCAATCCCCTCAACCTAAAAAAAGTTTAGCTCGCCCACAACAAGGGTGTGCAGCTTTGGAAAGCTGGAGAGGAGCACAAGGAGAGAAAGCAATTGGGCATCAATCCATATCTCCTTCTATGGTGATTTTTTACCATTGTTCATGAATTCTTTTGTAGTTTTTATCATTGTTATGAGTAGCTAACTCTTTTAATCTAAGGTTTTGGTTGAACCCGTTGTGGATGAACTTGTTGTTATATTAATATATTTTTAAATTGGTTGTTAATCTCTATTTGTTCAACTACGTTTTAATTTTGGTTGGTTGAAAGGATCCTCAATTAGTCATTCCTATTTATTATGTATCTACTTGAGAGAGAGTGCATATTTAGATAATTATTTGAACAACATCACTCCCGGAGTATAGGTAACAGTCATAACCAAGGGTTTAGAGGTTGGAGTAGAGATAACGATACCTCCGGTGCGATCTAAATGAATTATAATGCGAATCTAGCTAGCGTAGCTTGAGAGAGTGCGTCTAGTAAATTATCATAATTACTTGAGAGAGAGTTATGATAGTTGGAGAGTTCATGATTGATAGAAGCAACTAAGTCATAGCTATAAGAAATATACAACTAAGGGAATCTACAACGGAGAAAATCATAACCTTAGACCTTTACTTCAATTGTTTACAACTGCTTGTTAGTTAATTCTTAGTTTATTATTCTTGTTTAGCTATAGCAGTATAAAAACACCGCCAACTATTATTCATAATTTTTTTAGAAAGTTGAATATTGAGAATTTAGTGATCTAACAACTACAGTTGATACGTTAATTCACTGTGGGATTCGACTATGGGCATAATACCCCAGATTATATTTGCAAAGCCCGCTTAGTCTTTTAATAGACACAGTTGAGCGTGATCAAATTTTGATGTCGTTACCGAGAGGTTAACGGTATTATCAATTGTATGGAGGAAAATATAAAATTCTTAAGTGTCGTCAGTTTTCTCTATACCCAACTTGTGAATATTTGTGTAATTAATTTTTCTTACCTTAGTCTATTTTTATTATATGTTTCTTGTTTATTTTCTTAGTTTTGAAAAATGGCATCATATAATAAAAATTGGTCGGATGGTAGTTGTTCATACTTTGATGACCCTTGTCCTTATTGTGGAGGACCACACTCGTGGAAAAATTATTTAAATTCTCCCGGGGGTAGATTGTGCACACAATCTCAAACCCATGAGTGGAGTATTCGTGATAAGTGTGATTTTTAAAATGGTCATTGGGATGATTGTGTTGATTGGTACTTCCTTTCCCGAAGCCCCCGCTATGATGATTCTATTATTTTTGATGAAAATGATAGGGCTATGGAAATGGAAGAAGTTGAGCATGGTCGAAATGGAGAGTTCAAGCTCATGTTTGAGTGCTTACTTGAAGGAGGAAACAAAGAAAAAAGTGCCTTGGAGGAGCTTTTAGAAAATAGTTTCCAAAATGACTTGGTACTTGAAAGGTTTCACTCACAAATGGGAGAAATGCTTGAAGCTTTAGAGGTCCAAAAAGCCTCGGAAGTTAATGAGAGCCAATAACTTTCCTTAGATGTGAAAGCTGAAAATCTTTCCTTGGTACTTGATCAAAGCCAAGAAGAGTCCAATTCCGAGGAAGAAAGTGAGCTTTACTTTGAGGATTCACGAATTGAACATCCGCCAACCGACTCCATGAGTGTTAATGATGCAGAAGAAAAAATGGGATTAGAGTCAACCGGTGTAAATAAAAATTTGGTTGAGATTGACTCTAGCCCGGGGGAAAAAGAGGATGTCAAAATCCGAGAAAAATTGCAAAGTGAAGGTTTGAAGTCACGTTCCAAGCATTTTTCAACACTGAAATTATGCGGGGATATGGAAATTGAACTACATGAGTCAACGAGGGATTGTGAGGAGGAAAGGCAACAATCTTACATTTTGCAGTTTGAAGAAGCAAGAAAGCAAAATGACATTCCTTACATAAAAGTCAAGAATTGTAAAATAATACAATGTTGCTTGGGCCAATTAGATTCATTCCACCGTCCCATGATCATAATCATAAGTTTGAATCAAAACTCGGGGTTCAATTCATAAGTTCGAGGCAGAGACAAAAAGTGATTCACGTCGTGCCGCGACTTTAAATCAAGCGCTTGTTGGGAGGCAACTCAATTTTATTTTATTTTAATTTAGTTTTTTTTATTATTGTATTATTTTTGTAGTGTCGACTTTTGATTTTTAGGAACATAGAATGCAAAGCCATTGGAAGGATGCAACAACAAATCATTGGTTGTAATTAAGTGTGAGGTACCTGCACGAAGGACCAAGCTCGGAAGAAGTTTGAGTACCCCATGAGCTGCTAGTGCTTCGGCCTATGGCCTACCAGAGAGTTTCTTTACCCTCTTATTAGTATGGTGTGCCATGGGGATAATGCACAATTTTAAGTGTGGGGTGAGGAGATCGTCTGAGTGACTTTCTATGCTATTTTAGTTGTGTTAGTTTATTTTGTTAGGTGGTGTAGCAATTTCCCCTTGGTTTTGTGCTGCGGTTCTTTTCCAAGGGTTTTGTTTGAACTGGGTGTAGTTAGTTTTTTGTTTGTTTTTGTTTTGTTTTGTTAGGAATGGAGATATTGTGTTGTGTTTTGAATTGAAGTAATATCTCTTGACTTTGTTATGCCTTGAGAATAGTGAGTACTTTGGTTGTGACGTTGAGGCTCAGTTTTTTACTCTTGTATAAGTACCTTAAATTATATGATTTTAAATTTGTTTAACTGCTTTGACTAGAGTGTCTTGATGAATCCAATCCTGAGTGAGTTAAATGCCATGTGTATGAGGTTTGTGTGTTATTCTATGTATTGCATTTGATGCATAGAACTTACCCCGTGTGTTTACAAAGCGAAATAATAATTTTATTCGGTCTAGGAAGTGATATAGGCATTTCTTTATTGAGCTAGATATGTATATTTTACCTGCCTAATTATTATATATCGTAGTTAACCCATTTGAGTCTCTAATCCTATTTCTTTGGCAACCACATTACAAGTCTTACCCAATTGTTTGAATGGACTATCTATATGAACCTTTTAACCTCTCATAAGCATTTGAATTGTTATACACTGTGTAAAAGTTAAAGTGTGGGGGTGGTTAGTTTGGCTTTTGAGTGGAACTAATGAAATTTGAAGAAAGGTGCACTGTTTTGAAAAAGTAAGAGTCACTTGAAAAAAAAAATCCTTAACAAGTGGTGACTCTTGATGTAATTGTGCTTAAAGAAGTATGAGGTAATAATATTAATATGAAGGTGGAGTTTGGTTTGACATAAATATGAGGTTTGAATGTCAAAGTATATGTATTACAGTGCTTAGGGAGGTGTAGTCACTCTTATATCTAAATATATACTACCCGTCCCGCAACCTACATTACAACCAAATAAAGTCCTATTTGATCTTAGACTGAATGAGCTCGATTAGTAGAGTAGTACACTACGGGCAAGCCTATGGTGCATCTTTTATGGCACATGAATGTTATTTCTGAGAGTGAGTGAATTCCTTCTATCTTAAGTTCCTATGTGTTCTTAAATTTTATTGTGTAGAATTATTCTCTTTTGTTATGGGAGGGCACTTGATCCATGAAGGAAATGTAATATTAGTGAACTTTATGTTAGAGTAAGTGAGTGAGCTGTGAATAATGCGTGGTACTTGTGAGTCAAATCTTGAGATGTAGATGTTACGCTTTTGTGCTTAGTATATTTTAAATATTCTTGGTGTGATGAGTTAGGAGAATTGCTTAAAAAGGCCGTGTCTATGTAAAGTATAGTTTAATTGCTCGAGGACGAACAATGGTTTAAGCGTGGGGTGTGTAATCCCCAATATTATCTTTTTTCTAAAATATAACTCCTAACTCTCGCCAATCCATTATCGCAAATCGTTATTATTCATATAAAATAAGTTTTAAATTAATTAGTTTTTATAAATAGTTTGAAGACCATGGTAGTATCAACACCAGACCATCAAATATTGTTTCTTATCAGTATAAACACTACAATCCAAATGCATAAAATTATGTTTATTCAATAGTCTATAATTCTTTTTAAAAATTGTGAGCAAAAAACAATTTTTTTTTGCTTCAATTACAAAGTTCGGGTTTTTTCACCAAAAACTATGAGTAAAAAACAAAGACAAGGACTTCATTGCCAAAATAAAGAAGAAAATAAAAAATGAGTAGCCTATAAAACCGTAATTACCCGCAAATAACCATTTTAGGGTTTTATTGCTGTAGCCATACCTCAGAACATCGCCGACAGCCGCCATGGGTCGTATGCACAGTCGAGGGTACGTTCACTCTTTGTTCCATTTATATAACACTATATTTGATAATACATTGTTCTGATTTTTATATTAATTTATGTTTTGCTCATAGTAAGGGTATTTCAGCTTCAGCACTTCCGTACAAAAGGACTCCACCAAGTTGGTTGAAAATCTCTGCTCCTGATGTAAGCCTTCGAAAATCTTACTTATTTTTGCTCAATTTGATGAAATAGAAATATACTGTCGGTTTTTATAAACATTTATTATGAAGCTAGTATTTTTTGCTGTTTTTTTAATTTGTATTTGCATAATGTTGGTATGAGATGGTTTAAATGGAGTAACTTGGTCAGTGAGGATTCGTATAGCTGATTCCAACTTGTTTGAGGCGTAGTAGTTGTTTAGTTATCTCACTCTATTTACTAGCTAAAAGAGTAAAAGCTTAGAGTGTGTTTCCTTGAGTATTCAAAGATGTTGCCTTTAGTGTGTAGGTGGAATTCACTCCAATTACCTTATATGCTTATCCATTTCGACTTTGTTTAACGTTTCCGTTTACTGCAAAGTAGTGGAAAAAAATTCCACCTGTTTTCTTATCTAATCACTGGATTCAATATTTCCTAATCAATGCTAAGGACGAAACGTATGCAAGGTAATATGTAATTCTGTAGCCTAAGCTCCTAACCATGAAAAGCAAGTAGGGGCGTTGCCCTTTGCCCTGTTGAGCTATGTTCCAGGTAATGATGGATGCATAGGTTAGTGATGCCTCGTAACTGCCTCCATATGAAAATAATAACAATGATAAGTGTGTCAATTAGATGAAATTAGAACATGTTGGAGTTTGGTCAGTCAAAAAGAGTCAAGCTAATATCCTGAAATAAGAGTTGCACAACTGAACTGACTCAACGTTTCCTGACCTTGGTAAACTCATTCAGTAATTTCCTTTGTTTTACTAAAAGAACATAAGAGATGTACTTTGTTGTGTTTCAGGTTGAGGATAATATATGCAAGTTTGCCAAAAAGGGTTTGACACCATCTCAAATTGGTGTTATTCTTCGTGATTCTCATGGTATTGCTCAGGTGAAGAGTGTAACTGGTAGCAAGATTCTTAGAATTTTGAAGGCTCATGGTACTTATTTGGCATGTTTGGCGATTAAGTTGATACTTCATAAGACTTATCGAAAGGAAATGGTCGATTAACCTATGGTTTTTTTTATTCTAGGTCTGGCTCCTGAGATTCCCGAGGATCTCTATCACCTTATCAAGAAAGCTGTTGCAATCCGGAAGCATCTTGAGAGAAACAGGAAAGACAAGGATTCCAAGTTTAGGTTGATTCTCGTTGAGAGCAGGATTCACCGACTTGCTCGTTACTATAAGAAAACAAAGAAGCTTCCACCAGTATGGAAGTAGTAAGTCCACTCTCATATATATGACTCTAGTATTGTGCTTTTGAGTCTCCATAGTAATCAGGCTAATCTTGATTTTGCAATCATAATGTATTCAATGCAAGTGATTGTGGAAATTCTAATAGGTTATAACTTCTTACCTAAGCATGTGTTGTGATTGTCTTTGGGAATGTAGTTGGGTGGATGAATTTTAATTAGAGACTTTTTCTGTAGTTCCACCACTGTGTTATGCTTGGTTTTCTCTGGAGTTTAATTTTGGATTTCTTTCTAGCTGGAGAGTCCATGGTAAAATTTGAATGTTATTGCTCTCCTGGTGAATTTTTGGTTTCAGACACAAGCTGTTGTATCCCTTGCAGTTTAGCGTTATGTTTATATCATCGTGATATTATCCCTGTGGGGTTGGTTCCTCTTTTGTACTCTATCCAAATATTATGGAAAGGGTATGAATGAGGTTTTCAACATTTTTATGTTTCTTGTCCGACACCCACATCACTGTGCTGCTTATAACTTTTAAGGTTCATCTGATGTATACTGTTATGTTTAGTTAACTGATAGATAGAATCATGTGTACGATCTTTTGTCAGACAAGCCTCGTCATAATTGGTTCTTTGAATCTGCCTCTACACTTTCTCATTGTAGTACTTGAGCAATCTTTGTGTTTGTAAGACAAGTCTTGATCTGCACTTAAAAAATAAAAAAGACAATCTCAATCTGTATGCCAAACTGAAGTTAGGTTGTCTCCTGTCGTCTGAGGTAAACATTTTACCGGTACACTTTCATCTATCTGGTTGATCGAATTGGTTTATGTGAAGTTAGTTTCAATTTTATGTAATGTTTCCATGTTTAATTGGCGCCTTGAATGATACAAGATCAACTATTGGCTTTTTCTATTGCCTTTCTTTTTTTGAAAAAATGCGTTACTAATGTCTTTTATTCGTATGCCTTGCAGTGAATCTACCACCGCCAGTACTCTTGTAGCATAGAGAAGGTTCTGGCATTGCAAATGCGACTTTTGCAGCCTAAATCTGCCTCCAATATTCAAGATTAAGTTTGGAACTGCCAGGATGTTTAGCGAGAAAAGTTTTTGTCAAGATGTTTGCGCTAATATAATTTTCTGTTTTAAGTTGGTCTTCTGTTTGCTTTTCTTTCATTAAATGTTTGTGATATATTTAAGTCTTGGCGACTTTTATTTAATCCTGATCTTACCAATATTTTCAAATTAATCAACTTATTTTGGGCCAAGGTTAAAGTCGACTAGCTTACATTGACTAAGCATATAACCAGTTTGTTCCGTCTAGACTTTATTGATTTGGAACTATTATCTATATTTATTTACACGAAGACCCTTCGCAAAATGTCGTTCGCCTTTTTTACTTTTAAAAATAGCAAAATATCCTTCGCTTTTTGTACCCTTTAAAAATAGATTATTCACCGGACGTATTTTAAAATAATAATATTCCTAATATTTAGGAATGTGAAATCAACTAAAAAGTTGATTATTGATATTTTTCCTTATTTGAAATGCTATAATGGGAATCCTATAATTTGACGATTTAAAACCAAAATTTTACCTTATAAAAATCATTCCAAATTTGAACTATTATTTGGAACTTTACATCATTAACGTGATAGTCTGTTGGTTATTCACCCTAGTTTCCGTATCTACTATGCTGCTACGCCCACTGCTAGTGTAGCATGAGTACGAAAACAACGTGTACTATCTCGTCTAATCTCGAAAAAGTAGAGACAAGAGGCCGATTTTGATATTTGCTAGTGGTCCAATAATAATAGTATGCCAATATTGTAGTGAATCGAGGATATTCATAAAAATGACTTTTAACTCAATAGCATGATGCAATTAACAGTTCTTTTATTAATAGGAAATTTTCCAGCGTCATTTTTCATCATTTAGCATTTATCTCAGGATAGGGAGAATATTTATCAACATATATAAATCTCAAGGCAAGCAATATAAGCATGCGCAAACTCATGCCGAGGTCGTATGACCCGATCCAATAATATTTAAACTGTGCACTGCCAGAGAGTCTAATGAAGCGAACCATAGATGCATCTATTTAATCTACCGAGACGTTCGGCCCGTTCCATAATAGATAAACACATTCGAACAATCAAATCAATAACTCATCAAGGAGCGAATATTCAGGAAAAAGCAAGTTTCTCTTTTAAAAGTCAAGAAATGATATCCAGCCCTTTTAAAAATTCATTAACACGTTCGATATGTTTTAAGCATTTTTTAAGTGTGTCAACAAGGTTGCAGGTATTACAAGTAAGCATGCTATTGGGCCCTAAACTACCCGGACTTAAGCATAATAGTAGCTACGCACGGACTCTCGTCACCTCGTGCGTATGTAGCCCCCACAAATAGGAGCACATAACCAATTAACTCACCTATGGGGACAATTTCCTCTTACAAGGTTAGAAAGGAGACTCACCTCGCTCCGAAGTCCAATGACTCAAATCGACGCCCCGACGCTCCAAAACTAGCCAAATAACGAACAAACCAATGAAAATACACCCTAATATTCATAACAATTCAATTTATATAAAATCCCAACTCCGCTCAAAAAGTTGACAAAATCGCCCTCAGGCCCATGTGTCCGGATTTCGAAATTTTTCAAAGATAAAGTTACCCACAACTTCACGAACTCAAATATATAATTTACTCTCAATTTCATACCCAAAATCGTGGACAAAATCCAAAAATTCAATTTTTAGGTCTTTCCACAAGAACCCCAAATTTCCTACCAATTTTTCATGCTCAAATCCGTACATAATCAATATATTTAACTCAAGATATGTGGGGATAGTTTACCTTGCCGTTGATGATGAAAACACCCTCTTGAAACCCTCCAAGAATCGCCCAAACCAAGAGAAAGATGAAAGAAAATGGCCAAATTCTGACTTTAAAACAACTCACTGCCTACAGCCTTTTCGCACATGCGGTCTCTCGACCGCTTCTGCGGTTCCGCAGGTGCAGATCAAGCACCGCTTCTGCGGTCCAGGACTCCCAGTCCATCCCCGCTTCTGCGTCCTCTCCACCGCAGGTGCGGTCTCGCTTCTGCAGCAAGATGACCGCACATGCGGTCCCAACTATCCCCCATCAAATCGCATCTGCGACCTTAGGGCTGCACATGCGGCCAAACCCTCGCAGGTGCGGTTACACCAGCTACCAGCTGCATCAAACCTTCTCCAAATTCCATTCTTTGATCCATTAACCATCCAAAATCCACCCGAGGCCCCCGGGACCCCAACCAATCATACCAAACAGTCCCAAAACACATTACGGACTTGCTCAATGTCTCAAATCATATCAAACAATGCTAAAATCATGAATCAGCTTCCAATCCAAGCTTAATGAACTTTAAAATTTAAAACTTCTTCATTCGATGCCGAAACCTATCAAATCACGTCCGATTGACCTCAAATTTTGCACACAAGTCATATTTGACATTACTGACCTACTCCAACTTCCGAAATCGGAATCCGACAAGGCCCACTTCCGGTCAAAGTTCTCAAAAAAAACCTTCCAAATTTCTATATTCAAGTAACTGACTCCAAAATGACCCATGGACCTCCGAATTCACTTCTAATCGCGCCTCCAATACCAGAATCATCATACAGAGCTATTCACAAACTCGAAATTCCAAATGGACATCGATAACACTGAAATGCACTTCCACCCAAATTTATGAAATTCTTCCAAAAATGCTAACTTCTACAATAGGTGCCGAAATGTTCCCGGGTCTTCCAAAACACGATCCGGACATATGCTTGATCGCTGCCGACTCAACGCTGCACCAAGGTAGCAAGAACGGGTCACAATAACTTTTACCCGAATAGTTGTTCGGGATCGAATTTCCACAGGGAGCTAGAAGTGGGGTTGTATTGTCTGTCTAGACTAGAGATGCGGTTGTGCTTCTAATGTCACTTCAAACATTTTTGGTTTTCTTTCTTTTTATAACTACTATTATAATCCTAATGATTAAAACTAAATTATGCTAGGAGAATATTGCTAAGTTGTAATTAATATAGAGAAAGGCACTAGGGTCGTAGCACTACCTAGGTGGCTAGCCAATGGGTAGAAGTTACTAAGGGTAGATTGATATATTTGGGGCTTATGCTATAACCGTTGCACAATTGTACCCATTCTCATACCTCTCGGTAGAGAGAATGATTTTTCCCAATTGGCTCTCTCGAGACCAATTGGGTAGTCCAATTAGACCAAACAACTAGAGTTCAAGTAGGGTGATTACTCTCTCGAGGTTTAACCCATTAATTGGGACTATCATCTCTCATGGGTCCATCCCAATTCGTTGTCGGGTCAATTTTGGGGTCATGGACTCTCTTTCTCAAGAAGAGTTGAACCCACTAAGCTTGAATCTATGTTTGCAACCACAAATTCGAAATTGAAACACAAAATCAACCTAAATAACAAACACCCAATATCAATCTAACCCTAGATGGCAACACCCATCAACTACGCACACTAGGGTTGAGCCACAACTCTAGCTAATGGGTTTAACTAAACATAATTAAAGAAGAAACAGAAGAAATAGATGAGGAACTAAATATATTAATTAATTACTAAGTAGAATCTTCAATAATAAAGAGCAAAAGTGCCAAAAATGGCTACAATATTCGGTCTCACGAGCTGAGATGCGTTCAAAGCATAAAAACTTCCCTACAATGATAAAATATTCTATTTATTCTAGGCTTGAAAAATTGGACAAAAATACCCCTGCGGGGTCAGCGCGGACCACGCAAAAAGGACCGCGACCGCACTGGCTCTTGGACTCATGATTTTAGCTTCTCTAAAGTTGGGGACTGCGGACCACGAGAGAATGCACCGCGACTACGGTGGGCGTTGGCGCAGTCGCACATAAATGAAAGCGGAGCGCATTGTCTTGAAATGGCCAAAACCTCAACTCTCTGAATCTCGTTCGCGCAGACCGCACAAAAGTGTAGCGCGGCCGCGTGGATTTAAGCTCTAAATTTCTAGTTTCTGAACCTCATGTGTGCGGACCATATAAAAGTGTAGCGCGGCTGCGAAGCCTGAACACGGACCGCGTTACCAGTACCGCACCCGCGCTGCTTCCAGCATGAGAATGCAGATTCTTTGAATCTCCTAGTGCGGCCGCATTCACCCTTGCGCGGTCCGCACTAGGCCCTATTTTCCTCATTCTCTTAGTCTTCGACACTTGAGCATGTTTCAATCATTTTTTAGTTGATCTTTGATATTTGTCACTTTGTCGCTCAAACCTGCAATCAAGCACAACTTGTAAGCATTTTGGGACTATTTTGTAGCTATTTGTAACCAAAGCAATAGCAAGTAGGGGTATAAACATGGTAAAATCCTAACTTATCAACTCCCCCAAACTTAAACCTTTGCTTGTACTCAAGCAAACAAAATAAGACCCACCCCTTAAAGGGCAATCAAAGTAATTCCAGCTACCCTAAAGCAACCTCAACAAGCATCAATTGGGTCTAACAATTGCCTTCAATACGAATGCATCATTAACACATTTAAACTTTGAAAACTTTGGATCAAGTGTGGCGCAAGAGCATCAAAAGTTGACACATTTCATCAAAGAACTTCTCTCAATTACTTTGGTCATTGTGGAACCCAAACTCACACGTCCTCAACTCTCCCTAAGCGAACCTCACCTTTTAGAGTATTGACACACAAATCGAGGTTGATGGAAATTTCACTCGTCTCTCTCAAGAAGAAGGTCACAAGTCCGGCTCAGGGTACCATATGCTTGCCCCTTATGTAAGTATCCACTAATGTAGGTTCCCTTCAACTCAAGATCCTATAGGGCTTTTGGGGAGTCATTGTGAAGGCTTTGGGTAAGGGTAGGACAAGTTTTTATTCAAGTGGGTTCAACCTTCCCGTAAGCACTTTTTTTGCTTCATTTTGGCACAACTCTCTTGACTCATTTGAGTATTTCACTTCTTTACAAGGGGTTAGAGAGACACATTGTCACTCTTTCTTATGAAATTCAAAACATTTCTCCTTTTTCTACATTTTCCACACCTTTTTCACCTTTGTTTTCCTTGAGTCCCTTTTTATTCTTTTCATATTGGACTTTCTTTTTGTCTTTTTGTTTTCTTGCTTTTTCATTGCCTTCCTTTTTACTTTACTTTTGTACCTTTCTACCACTTTGTTTACTTTCTTGTCTCTCCCCCCCAACTTAGACATTTGCCATTACTCAAGGGAAGATTTGGGTGCCAAGAGAGGGTATCATTTAGAACGGGTATATGCTTGTAGTGTTGGTTCTTGAAGGAAAAAGGGTCAAGGCTCAAAAGGGTTAACTAGGGATTATTTCATTGGTAGGCCATGGAATTGTTCATATTAACATTTGGATCAAGGAAAGCCTATAGTCACTTCTCAAGTCAAATTTCACCTATGATTTCGCCTCAACAAACATTCAGGGCAAGTTCTAGACCATTGGCTTGGGACTTGGACTCACAATTCGATTCCTTACCACACACGCTAGGGAATTGCTAAAGACATCGAGTCGAGGGCCCACAACGACCTTAGTTACGATTCAAGCACACAATGGTCCGAAAAGACCACATGATGATTGTTTGGTCAATGCAAGAGTCTCAAAGCCATGACTTTTACCATCCCAAACACAACATTATGTCTTTGACCATGGGATCAAAGGAAAATGTGCTAGGCCCAAGTGAAGCTTTGCTTGAGGTACCCTTAACTACAACTATCAAAAACAAAAGAAAAATCAAAGAAACGGACTCAAACCCTTAAGAAGGTTGTCACTCCATCCATCATCGGGAAGAGCCACCCGGTTCACACAATAATCCACCCTTGGAAAGAACTGTAGCCTTGAGAAAACCAAGGGCTTATTGGACGCGTCAAAAACAAAATAAGAGGTTACGAACCTAACTATAAAGCTAAAACGAAAAAAAATTGCGAAAATAGAAAATAAAATAAATATTTACGATGGGGGAGTAGAATATACAATGGGAGATGAATATGTACAAAAATGTAACTTTATATACATCCCAAAAGAGAAAATAAAAAGTAGAAGAAAAGTGGCTAAAGTGTAAAGTTATACAGCCCCAAAATAGAAAATCAAAGTAAAGCATAAACTATCAATCTGTATATACAGTCACCCATGGATAATCAAAACAAGTAGGACGTACCCCCACGAATAAAATCTAGCATTATCCCCAATGCCAACTACTAAAATAAGCATCAAATTCAAAGTAAAGGATATAGAGGCTCCCTAAGCCTAGTCCGTCTGCATAGGATCGTCAGTGGTCCCCAAGTCCTCCGTATGTGCGGGAGCCTAAGACTGGCTCCCGGCCTCCTACTGCTCAACTGCTAGGACTGGGGCCTGCTCTTGGACCGGCTGGATGCTAGGTGCAGTATGTGGCAAACTGGAAGGGGTCTCCTGTGGGACTGCCACCTCAATCACTACATCAGCTGTACTGGGGAGCTTCCTCTTCTTCCTAGGCTGCCTGGGTGTCTGCTCGTGCTGTGCCTCTGCTACTTCTGCTGTTGGATCTGGGGCTGGGTCCCCGAATAACAAGTCTAGAGGCATCTGATATGCCAATAACTTATCCACTTATGTCCTAAGCTGCTTTACAGACTCCTTAGAAGCCCGTGATCTCCTCATTTTCTTGTGCTTCTTGTCAAGTTCCTTCAAAGCCTTTCCATGTGACTCCACAGCAGTAGTCAAAGTGGCCTGTGTCTTCATAATACTTTCCTGGTTCTCCAGGAGCTTCTTCAAAGTGTCCTCAATGGACTGAGGAATCTGAGCAGGCTGAGGTGTTGATTGGGTCTGAATAGTAGAGGACAATGTGGACAACTTGGATGTCGCAGCTGAC
The DNA here is from genome assembly GCA_026770625.1 of Nicotiana glauca. Classification (NCBI taxonomy): domain Eukaryota; kingdom Viridiplantae; phylum Streptophyta; class Magnoliopsida; order Solanales; family Solanaceae; genus Nicotiana; species Nicotiana glauca. The sequence goes on from MU709473.1 coordinate 71,095, forward strand.
ATTCAGTTGTTCAATCTAGCCAATGTCCGGCTCAATTGATGGGCAGTGAAGGGATGAGTCCTGAAAGAAGGCACTTCCGGGCCCGCTAAAGTACTGGGACCAGCAGAAGAGGATGGTCCTGGGGGCAAGTCTACATCTGTAGTAGCAGTAGGCTCGGTGGAAGGCACGGTAGAAGGCTCTACAGCAACTGGCTCGTCAGACTGGCCAGTTGGGACAGAGGCAGGTGGCTTGTAGTTCTTGGATTTAGGGTTGTTTGAGCCCTGCATGTTGTACCAAGAGTAAGGGGCCACAGGCTTGGTCTTGATGTCATACATTTTCTTCTCGACCTCCATATCCCTAAAATACATAGAAAGGGTGTTGGGAAAATGGTAGTTCCGGTCATGCTCCTGTCTCACAGCAAAAATCACCCTGGATATCACATTACCCACATTGATAGGGTACCCGACCATAATAGATGCAACAAGAACATCCCGACTAAGTGGAATAGTATTATCGTGGGTAGAAGGGTCAAGCTGGCTACATACAAATGTCAACCACCCTCAAGCCTCAAAGTTGAAGGTGTTCCAGAATATTTTCTTCCCACTTGCAGCCACTATGGCACAGTATCTGGGATAGCTAAGAACTGAGCCAACAAAAGACAGACTTCCTCCCCCATCTCTAACTTTGCTAGATAAAGAGACTCATCATCATCTCGGAACCCCAAATAGTCATTCAAGGAGGTTCCATCAAACAACACTACTTTGTCTCTCACTTTGGTCTCCTTAGTATCCTTGACAATGTGAGCCACGTTAGAGTAAAATTCTCTAACCATGTGCTCATTTGCATCTATACACTTCTCCAAGAAAAACTCCCAGCCTTGTCCAGTTCGGAACTCCCTTTGCATGTTCGGGTTGTGGGGTAAAAGGTTAGTGTTAATAAAACTTCTCTCCGGTATCAACTTCCTCACCGACCACCACTCCCTAAACTTGTGAAATGCCACTTGACTGACAAATCGATCTTCCAAACTTCAGGTTTTCTAGTTCTTTCAATACCCCCAATCTGAGGCTCACCTCCCTCATCTTTGCCTGAACTCTCCCCATATAATGAAGCTGTGGGGGAGGTGGAGTATTTCCCACTACCGGTTGCGGACTCGTCAGAAGAATCTGAGACTACATTCACTGGTTTTTTTGGAGATGGGAGATGGTGGAGGGGTATCAACTAGGTAGAGGGGGTCGGTTATGTGAGTTGGGATTGAATCTGAGGAGATGCTTTTGGAGGGCACATACTCACTCCCCGACGAATGAGAAGCATCCTTATTAGCATCTTTTATCAATTTTCGGGTCTTTTTTATGTTCTCCCGAGCCTGGGGAGTGAGTTTGGCTATTCTTTTGCCTTTACCTCCTCGGGAGGAACCACCTCTCCCGGGTTATTGTGATTGTTTGCCGCCCTTTTGTCTAACCATTATCTGCAAAGATAAGCATCTAACATTGTTAGTTTATGCACATGCAGTGAAACAGGTGAATGAAACATGTTGAGGACACAAGTGCAGAACACAGTGGAAGAACAGGTTGCAGCACATAGCACCGCGGACCATACAAAAATGACCGCGGTCGCGCTGGGCAAAGGCCCCTAAAACATGCTCACTGAATATCCTACCGCGGACCGTACAAAATGGGGACGCGACCGCAGTGGGCCAGTGCGGGCCGCGCAAAAGTGCAATGCGGCCGCGCTGGGAACATTAATCATATAGCAAAAGAACTTTGCGGTCCGCACTGAAATACAACGCGGACCGCGTCAGGGCAACGCGGTATCGCAAAAGCTACCGCGATCCGCGCTGAGCTAGGGTTAGGGACTAAGTTAGGGTTTGATGTTTACATTCATTTTTGTACAAATTGTAACTCTTACTTGTCCCTACTCAGTTACCCAATCCTTAAGCATGTTCAGCATAAAAAATGAGCAAGGAATCTAACCTAAACTAGTAATTCAAAGAAAAATGAGAAGAAAAAGAGAAGTTACACTACTGGGCAACAATTGAGATGAAAACTAAGAAATTAATTAATCATGAGCGCATGAGATGATACCAGATTGATGAAGAATGAGTGCAATTAATCCAATCAAGCAAGAAGAACGGGCTCAAAAATGATGAACAGTAAAATTAGGGTTCTGGGGTGTCAAAGTGCAAAAAGGGTAAAATGAGACCCTTGGTCTCTTTTTATAGACACCCAGTACGGCCCGTACTCACCTACCAGCGCGGCCGCGTAAAAGTGACCGCGGGCCGCGCTGGGTTTGATCATTTTAGCCTTGCTCAGCCCATGCAGACCACATAAACATGACCGTGGTCGTGTTGACATCTTCAGAGAGCACCATACTTTTAACTTTCTAGAGCGGACCACGCAAAAATGCACTGCGGCCGCACTGGCAAACTTCAGAGGCTGTGCAACTTGGCTTATGCCAGTGCAGACCGCGCAAAAATGCACCGCGGCCGCACTGACAAACTTCAGAGACTGTAATTTCTTTCCTTTTGTTTTGCAATACTTCAACACAATCCCTGCAGCATCTCACAAACAATTAGCGCAAAAATCCTAAGCTACAAAGAAATCAAAGAGAAAGAAGAAGGCATGGGTTGCCTCCCAAGAAGCGCCTGATTTAACGTCGCAACACGACGCAGGTTTCTATTACATCACTTTAAATGAATGAGTGCCACCACGTGGCTGTCATCAACCTTCCCCAAATAATGCTTCACGATGCCCATTGACCCGAAAATTTTCACCATTCTTGTTCTTGAGATCAATAGCACCAAAAGGAGTCACACATACAACTTCAAATGGCCCATTCCACTTTGACTTGAGCTTCCCCGGAAATAACCTCAATCGGGAGTTGAAAAGAAGAACCATATCACCAACCTGGAATTCCTTTCCTCGAGCATATTTGTAGTGAAGATACTTCATCTTGTCCGTATATAAGGACGAGCTGGAGTAGGCATGAAATCTAAACTCATCAAGCTCATTTAGTTGCTCAACACTGAGATTCGCCGCCATATCCCATTCCAAGTTCAACTTCCTCAAGGCCCACATAGCCTTGTGCTCCAATTCCAGAGGAAGATGGCAAGCTTTACCAAACACCAACCGGTACGGAGACATACCAATTGGGGTCTTGTAAGCCGTCCGATAGGCCCAAAGAGCATCATCCAATTTCTTCGACCAATCGGTCCTATTAGCATTTACCGTCTTAAACAAGATACTCTTTATTTCTCGATTTGAGACTTCTACTTGACCACTAGCTTGAGGATTATAGGGGGTGGTCACTTTGTGATTTACTCCATACTTAGCAAGCAATGAGTTGAAAGCCTTGTTGCAAAAGTGGGACCCCCCATCACTAATGATAGCACGAGGGGTGCCAAACCTTGTGAAGATACTCTTTTTCAAAAATGCCACAACACTCTGGGCTTCATTGTTAGGTAAAGCCACGACTTCAACCCACTTTGAGACATAGTCCATTGCCACGAGAATATAGGTGTTCCCACAAGAGCTCATGAAAGGACCCATGAAATCGATGCCCCAAACATAAAAAATATCCATCTCGAGAATCGTATTGAGTGGCATCTCATCCCTTTTTGAAATTCCGCCGGCTCTTTGGCATACATCACATCTCTTTACCAAGTCACTAGCATCCTTAAATAAATTCGGCCAATAGAAACCGCAGCTCAAAACCTTTGAAGTCGTCCTCACCCCTCCATGATGGCCACCATAGGGAGAGGAGTGACAAGCCTCCAATATGCTCAATTGTTCAACTTCCGGGACACATCTTCTTATCACACCATCCGTGCAAATTTTAAACAAGTACGGCTTATCCTTATAAAAATCCAAACTATCCCATTTGAGTTTCTTCGTTTGGTTGGAAGAGAGCTCACACGGGACAATTCCGGTCACAATGAATTTGGCGATGTCCGTGAACAATGGAATGTCACACCTAGACACAGAAATGAGTTGCTCATCGGGGAATGCATCATTTATTTCAAGGTCGTCACTTGGCCTCCCTTCTTCCTCCAACCAGGACAAATGGTCCGCAACTTGATTTTCACTTCCCTTCCGGTCCACTATTTCTAAGTCGAATTCTTGAAGGTGTAGCACCCATCTCATCAATCTCTCCTTGGAATCCTTCTTGGACATCAAATACCTAAGGGCGGCATGGTCCGTGTGCACAATCACCTTGGCCCCTATAAGATAAGGCCGAAATTTTTCCATGGCAAATACAATTCCTTCTCTGTCACCGTGTAATTCTGTTGAGCTTCATTTATAGTCTTGCTTGCAAAGTACACAGGATGGAACGTTTTACTAATTCGTTGACCTAACACCGCCCCCACCGCAACGTCATTTGCATCACACATTAGTTCAAAGGGAAAACTCCAATTAGGTACGGTGATGATAGGAGTTGAGGTCAACTTGTGCTTTAAAAGTTCAAAGGCCTCCATGCATTTTTCATCAAAAAGAAACTTGGCATCTTTCTCTAGAAACTTGCAAAGTGGATTCACAACCTTCGAAAAATCTTTGATGAACTGCCGGTAGAACCCGACATGCCTAAGAAAACTCCTCACCCCTTTGACAGAAGTAGAGGAGGAAGCCTCGAAATGACCTCGATTTTGGCCTTATCAACTTCAATTCCTCATTTCGAGATCTTGTGACCCAACATTATACCTTCTTCTACCATAAAATGGCATTTTTTCCAATTGAGAACGAGGTTATTTTCTTCACATCGAGCCAAGACCCTGTCCAAATTTACCAAGCATTCCTCGAACGAATCCCCAATCACGCTGAAATCATCCATGAAGACCTCCAATATATCCTCCACCATGTCGGTGAAAATAGCCATCATGCAACGTTGGAAGGTCGCCGGAGCATTACATAGTCCAAATGGCATTCTCGAGAAAGTAAACATGCCATAAGGACATGTAAAGGTTATCTTCTCTTGGTCCTCCTGGGCAATTAGAATTTGATTGTACCCCGAGTAACCATCTAGAAAATAATAAAAAGCCCGGCCCACAAGACGATCGAGCATTTGGTCAAGGAATGGTAATGGGAAATGATCTTTTCTTGTCACCTTGTTAATCTTCATGTAATCCATACAAACTCTCCAACCCGTAATCGTCCGAGTCGGAATAAGCTCGTTGTTGGCATTGGTCACTACCGTCATCCCATATTTCTTTGTCACACATTGGACCGGAGAGGTCCATGAGCTATCGGAGATTGGATAAACCACACCGGCATCAAGCCACTTGATAACCTCTTTCTTTACCACTTCTTGCATCGCCTCATTTAGTCTTCTTTGATGTTCAAGTGAAGGCCTTGCATCCTCCTCCAATATGATTTTATGCATGCAAAAGGCGGGGCTTATTCCCCAAATATCGGTCAAAGTCCATCCAATCGCCTTTTTGCGTTTTTGAAGAACCGCCAAAGTGGCGTCAACCTACATGTTAGTTAAGCAAGACGAAAGAATAACAGGTAAAGTGGAATTTGAACCCAAGAATTCATACTTGAGGTGTGGAGGAAAGGGATTCAACTCCAACATCGGTGGCTCCTCAATCGATGGCTTTATTGGTGGAGTTTTGCGGTTTTCAAGATCCAAAGATAACTTTTTAGGCTCATATGAGTATGAACCCATACCATGCAATGCATTAATGCACTCCACTCTACCGGCATCATCATTGACATCCATGTTAAGAAGCACAGCCTCAAGAGGATCTTCAACATTTATCATGGAACTTGTGTCATCCGCTATCACAGCTGTGACAATGTCCACAAATGAACACACCGCCGTGCTATTGGGTTGTATCATTGATTTGGAAAATGGAATACCACCTTCTCATCTCCCACACGGAATGTCAACTTACCCGCTTCAACATCAACCAATGTCTTCCCCGTAGCTAGAAAAGGTCTTCCAAGAATAATCGGCACTTCAAAGTCCACCTCACGGTCCAATATAACAAAGTCGGCCGGCAATATGAATTTATCAACACGAACAAGAACATCATCAATTATGCCCAAGGGTCGCTTCATCGATCGATCCGCCATTTGAAGTCTCATTAAAGTTGGCCTAGGTTGTCCGATTCCTAAAGTCTTGAAAACCGAATAAGGCATCAAGTTAATGCTAGCTCCCAAGTCACAAAGGGCTTTGGCAAAATCCGCACTACCGATAGTGCAAGGGATAGTAAAAGCTTCGGGGTCTTCAAGTTTCGGGGCCATAGAATTCACTATAGAACTCACTTGATACGTCATTTTAATTGTTTCACACTCCATTGACCTCTTCTTAGTTACCAAATCCTTCATAAACTTTGCGTACCCTGGAATTTGTTCAAGTGCCTCTACCAATGGCACATTGATAGTAAGACTCTTCATCATTTCGATAAACTTTTTGAATTGATTGTCACCTTTTTGCTTTGCTAACCGTTGAGGGTAAGGTGGAGACGGCCTAGGCAAGGGTGCCTTGGCCTTGGGCACCACCGGCTCGGGCATATCAATAACGTGTTCCCTAGATGGGTTCACGACATCTTGAGTCTCTACCCCGGCCTCATCATCAATATCGATCCGCACATCATTGGTCACATTTGGTTCAACCACATCTTGAACATTCAAAGGCACTTTATCATCATACAACTCAACTTCGTCATTTACAACTTGATTTTCATTCGAGGCATGCACATCACCGCCTGTCCCACTTCTTATTATAACCACCATCACATGATTGTTACCACCCTTCGGGTTCACTACTGTATCACTTGGTAGAGAACCCTTAGGTCGAGTATTCAACGATTAAGAGATTTGGCCAAGTTGCACATCCAAATTTCGAATAGAGGTGTTATGAGAAGCCAATTGAGCATCGGAGTTTTGGTTCTTCTTCATCATTTGTTCGAACATCATCTCTATTCTCGCCATATCACTACCCGAAGAACTAGACCCTTGAGATTGAAAGGGAGCTGGATTGTTCGGTTGTTGGTACATGGGGGCCTTTGAAAGCCTTGCCCCCGGTTGCCTTGATTTCCATTATTATTCCACCCTCCTTGATTGTTGTTGTTGTTGCTCCAATTATTATTGTTCCCATTCCAATTGCCTTGATTGTTACCTTGGTTACCTCAATTATTTTTTTGACTATTGTTGTTCCAATTGCCACCGCTTTGTTGTTGGTTGTTATTGTTCCAATTACCGCCACCTTGTTGGTTGCCCCAATTTCGTTGGGTACACCATTGTTGATTCCCTTTATTTCCTCTATTCCCTTGGTAGCTATTGATATATTGACATTCTTCGCTTTGCTCATCATAGCATTCATTCGAACAACCACCACCATCATTATTGTTGTCAAATTGCTCACAATTACCTTGAGGTTGTTGTTGCCCTCTTTGCCTCCTTTTCAACATAGAAACACCTTCAATTGCATTGACTTGACGCTGGTTTTGGACTTGTTGCAATTGCGCCTTCGCCAATTGATTCATGGTTGTTGTAAGCTCGGCAATAGCTTGGCCATGATCATACAATTCCTTGTGTAAATGGATGACCGTGGGGTCACCTTGGGGCACATTTGCTCGACTTTGCCATGCCGAAGAGGTGTCGGCTATTTCATCAAGTACATCACATGCCTCTTGGTAAGAAAGTTTCATGAAGTTCCCTCCGGCTAATTGGTTCACAATGCACTGATTCGTGGTGTTGATGCCCCGATAAAAAGTTTGTTGTATCATTGCCTCGGTCATGTCATTATTAGGGAACTCCTTCACCATTGTTCTATATCTTTCCTATATCTCGTGCAAAGGTTATGTTGGTTCTTGCTTAAAGGTTAGAATTTCATCCTGAAGAGCCGCCATATAACTTGAAGAAAAGAACTTGGCAATAAATTTGTCCACCAATTCATCCCATGTGGTGATAGAATGATTGGGGAGCCTTTCTAACCAATCTAACGCTTTACCCCGATGAGAGAACGGGAAAAGCCTCAATCTCAACACATCCTCGGATACGTTTGTTTGCTTGCTACCCCAGCATGTATGAACGAACCCCTTCAAGTGCTTGTATGCATTTTGATCGGAGGCGCCCGTAAAATACCCAATTTGCTCGAGCAAGGTCAACATGACATTTGTGATTTGAAAGTTCCCCACCCAGATTCGGGGAGGAAAAATAGCACTGGAGTACCCTTGATTAGGAAGAACTCTTGGGACAACTCTTGGCAGTGGCGGAGGAGGGTCTGGAATATTCTCATTCAGATTAGCATTTGCATTGGAATTTCTACCTCTACGCGGAGCTTGAGGTATTGGAAGCTCATCTTGATCAATATCTTCAACCTCATCCCACGCCATGGCATTGCCAAGAGGGTCATTTGCATTGAGAGCCATTTGTACCTGATTGATCGACACAAACAAAATTAGTAAACAAGAAGGAAAGAGAAGCAAAACACAAAACTAGCTAAACAGATAGTCAATACTGTAAGCTCCCTGGCAACAGCGCCAAAAAGTGATCGTTGCTGACTCAACGCTATACCAAGGTAGGAAGAGTGGGTCGCAATAGCTTTTACCCGAATAGTGGTTCGGGATCGAATTTCTACAGGGAGCTAGAAGTGGAGTTGTATTGTCTGTCTAGCCTAGAGATGCGGTTGTGCTTCTAATGGCACTTCAAACATTTTTGGTTTTCTTTCTTTTTATAACTACAATTATAAACCTAATGATTAAAACTAAATTATGATAGGAGAATATTGCTAAGTTGTATTTAATATAGAGAAAGGCACTAGGGTCATAGCACTACCTAGGTGGCTAGCCAATGGGTAGAAGTTACTAAGGGTAGATTGATATATTTGGGGCTTATGCTATAACCGTTGCACAATTGTACCCATTCTCACACCTCTCGATAGAGAGAATGATTTTGCCCAATTGGCTCTCTCGAGACCAATTAGACTAAGCAACTAGGGTTCAAGTAGGGTGATTACTCTCTCGAGGTTTAACCCGTTAATTGGGACTACCATCTCTCATGGGTCCATCCCAATTCCTTGTTGGATCAATTTTGGGTCATGGACTCTTTTTCTCAAGAAGAGTTGAACCCACTAAGCTTGAATCTATGTTTGCAACCATAAATTCGAAATTGAAACACAAAATCAACCCAAATAACAAACACCCAATATCAATCTAACCCTAGATGGCAACACCCATCAACTAACCACAATAGGGTTGAGCCATAACCCTAGCTAATGGCTTTAGCTAAACATAATTAAAGAAGAAACAGAAGAAATAGATGAGGAACTAAACATATTAATTAATTACTAAGTAGAATCTTCAATAATAAAGAGCAAAAGTGCCAAAAATGGCTACAATATTCGGTCTCACAAGCTCAGCTGCGTTCAAAGCATAAAAACTACCATAAAAATGATAAAATATTCTATTTATACTAGGCTGGAAAAATTAGACAAAAATACCCCTGCGGGGTCAGCGCGGACCGCGCAAAAAGGACCGCGGCCGCACTGGCTCTTGGACTCATGATTTTAGCTTCTCTGAAGTTGGGGACTGCGGACCACGAGAGAATGCACCGCGGCCGCAGTGGGCGTTGGCGCGGTCGCACATAAATGAAAGCGGAGCGCATTGTCTTGAAATGGCCAAAACCTCAGCTCTCTGAATCTCGCTCGCACGGACCGCGCAAAAGTGTAGCGTGGCCGCGTGGCTTTAAGCTCCAAAATTCTATTCTCTTAACCTCATGTGTGCGGACTGCATAAAAGTGTAGCTCGGCCGCGAAGCCTGAACGTGGACAGCGTTACCAGTACCGTGCTCGCGCTGCTTCCAGCATGAGAATGCAGATTCTCTGAATCTCCTAGTGCGACCGCATTCACCCTTGCGCGGTCTGCACTAGGCCCTCTTTTCCTCATTTCACTTAGCCTTCAACACCTTGAGCAGGTTTCACTCCTTTTTGAGCCGATCTTTGACGTTTGTCACTTTGTCGCTCAAACCTGCAATCAAGCACAACTTGTAAGCATTTTGGGACTATTTTGTAGCAATTTGTAACCAAAGCAATAGCAAGTAGGGGTACAAACATAGTAAAATCCTAACTTATCAACGCCCAAGTCTGAAATCATCATACGAACCTGCTGGAACCTTCGAATCTCGAATTCGAGGTCGTTTACTCAGAAATTCAATCGTAGTCAATTCTTCCAACTTAAAGCTTACGAAATGAGAATTCTCTTTCCAAATCAACTCCGAATTACCGAAATTCAATTCCGACCATGCATCCAAGCCATAATACCTTAAGCGAAGTTGCTAATGGCCTCAAACTACTGAACGATGCGCTAGAGCTCTAAATGACCGATCGAATCGTTACAATAATTTTCAAGTATTAGACAAAAGAGAGCTAGATGAAGTTTCTAAGGAGACGTTTGATTTATTTATCAAAATACATTTATTTTGCATGCCATTCTTAGTATTTGTGTGATGAAGACAACTTTTTTGTTAGCGTCGTTAAATTAACATTTCGTTTTCGAATTTAGAATTTATAAATGTAAAGTTCTTTGGTAACACATTGCAGCTTTGATCAATTGGAACAAGTAGCAAAACAAATGTTTGACGGGTAATTAGTTATCAACAATTGGGGATGCAAAGTACTTGAGAGTTATCAAGCTGAAATATAGTATAACATTTTTATAAATGAAAAAGGTGGTCGTGAATGAAAGAACAACCATATAAACTGGTCGAGCCAATTAACAAATATTTTTACATAATATCTACCATGGTCCTATATGTATCATGAGTCATCGTTTCAAACGTCTATTTAGTTTCTTCCTTTTCTAATACAGAAAGGTTATGAAAGGTGTCTTTAATTAAAGCTAGCATTTTCAAGTTGGTTCCTAAAAAGTATATAGGTCATACAAAAACAAAAATGCTATTGCGAGTAATGTGAATACAACTCTATCGGGTCTTCTAAAACAAATCAAAATTAATATATCAAAATTACAATAAAGATTCAAAGGTTTAAACCATACAAAGTTCCGTGTTTTATTGAGTTTGATAAAAATGATCAACATTTAGCATTTCCTTGAACGTCTATATTTTTAAGATTTTATTTTACAATTTAAACATAATATTTAATATAATATTTATGTTAATTTTTAAATTAAATCCTCATTAGCCTGGATACACGCGCAACGCGCGTACCCTAAAACTAGTATGTTTAAGAAGTACGATATCTTAGGTAAAAGTCTGGTGTTTAAGTAGGGGTGGCAATTTGAGCCCAAACTCATTCAACCTGCCCAACCCGCCCAGAGATTAATGGGTTGGGCTACAAACATTTTAGCTCACGGATCTATTTGGATTGAGCCCAAGTTAATCCATTATTTTTTATAGTTCATTTTAACCCATTAAGTAGCCCAAATAAAATCCATGAAACTCACACAAAACAATGGGATTTCAACCTAACTTATGTCGAAATTTACTTAGTTGGCCCAGTTTTACTTATCTAGAAATTTACTTAGCTATCCCGCTCAAACCCCCTCATAAATTTTTTATATTTTTTTTTTTGTATTTTTAATTTTCTGATTTTCGGTTTTATTTTTAAAGAAAGAGCAATGACTTTACTTCAAATTAAGGTGCCTTTTCAAAAGGTTAAGATTTTGTCTCCTTAACATCATCTTTAACGTGTAAAGAACTTGAAAGCTCTAAATAGAGAGGATCTAGAATTTAAACATTATTGGTTCGAGTTTGGAATTGAACAAAAAATCCATTTGATTTAATGAGCTCGAATACAACTATTCGTATAATTTTAATAAAAATTTTTAATATATATAATTCGAATTGAAGCTACTAAATTCAAACGAACCCGTAATTCTTTACTACATCAGCCCCTGGCTCTAAAAAGTAGAAGGTGCATTGTCTTTGACCAACTGAACATACCTCCCCCCCAAAAAAAAAACAAATCCACGTGCTTTAAATGCTTTTTTTAATTGAGGTGTCGGTAGAGACTCCAAAAATCCAAAAATAGGTCGGTGCAGATCTATTTGGTATTCAAATAATCATTAGTAGAGCCCGTGAAACATAAGCAGATGCAGCCATTTGCTTTGCCAGAATAATACACTGTAGCTAACCAGCAACATGGCCTTGGTCAGTCACATGCATCAGAAAAGGTTAACTGCAATTCAAATATACCATTCATATACTAAATTTAACTCATATATACAGCCAACAAGCCTTATTTTTCAGGTTAAGGCTACTGACCATTATCTACCTGATAGCTATAGCTATGTTGCGCAGACTCTTCAAATATATTGACGCATATGTGCCGGTCCTTAAAAAATGCACTACTTTTGGAAGATCTGACACGCACCCATCAATATTTTTAAGAATCCGAACAACATAGCCTGATAGTGATTTTTTTTTTCTGTCAGTGCAAGTGACAGTTGCTATGCCAATTATATAACCAAAGTAACTCAATCATTTACTGTAGCTACTTCTTAGCAACTCTACTTTTTAACTCCCAACTGTCAGGAGGATCTTATGGCAAAGGGACTCTTTCTTTTTTATAGGGCATGGCTTATTGCACTAAATTGACAACAACAAAAATTTGTAACTGCTATCAGCTAGCAATTAGCAGCACCAGTGGCAAAACCAGAAATTTTTTCTACGGTGTTCAAACTTGAAAAAAGTAAAAAAAAAAAAAAAAAAAAAAAAAAAANCTAAAACCTACTAGTATTTTACCTATTTACAATGAAATTTTTCTAACCAGAGAGTAGCTTCGCCTCTTGGCAGCACTGCCTCCAAAATAATCATCTTTCTTTGGCTATACAGCAACCATCCATGTGTTAATAACTTACTGAAACTTGATTTTTTTTATCTGCTTAAACCTTATAACCTGTTTGGCCAAGCTTATTTTTTGCCAAAAACACTTTTGGCCAAAAATTGAGGTGTTTGGCCAAACTTCTGGAAGGAAAAAAGTGCTTTTGAGGAGAAGCAAAAGGAAAAAAGTAGCTTCTCTCCGAAAGCACTTTTTTGAGAAGCACTTTTGAGAAAAATACAGTTAAAAGCAGTTTTTTAAAGTTTGGCCAAACACTAATTGTTGCTCAGAAGTGCTTTTCAAACTAATTAGCCAAACACAAACTGCTTCTCACCAAAAGTACTTTTGAGAAAAGCACTTTTGAAAAAAACACTTCTCAAAATAAGCTGATTTTTGCAGCTTGGGCAAAAGGGCTATTAGTAGGCAAGACTTATCCAGTACCCATGATAGTGGAAGGTAGCAGATACTTAGTGAAATAGTCAAAGGTGAAAGGAAGTTGCCCCCAATAGCACCATCATAAGATAATATATTTAAAAAGAACTTACTCAAACTCAAACTCAAAAGTGGATTTAACATACATAAGGTGTAATCTGCCCCGGGTCCGGGGAAGGTCCGCAAGGGATTTGATGTAGACAGTCTACTCTAATACAAACACTAGTTGTTGCTTCCATGGCTTGAACCCGTGCCCGAAACAATTTTCATGGCCACGAATTCCAAAATGCCTGACCATTTCCCAAATTGAAATCTGAAGAGAACCATCAACAGACTCCAATAGGCAACCTAGTAAGAGGAACTCCTTTCAATATTTTTGTGCTCAACATCAGACTTCCATAAGAATACTCAAGTGTTTCTATAATTAAGCATTAAAATCTATTGAAAGAAAGGCATAGAAATCCAGTTTTTTTCCACCAAAACTGCACATTTGTATCTTTCCTATAACAATTGAGCCGAGGGTCTCCGGAAACAGCCTCTCTAGGGGTAAGTTTTGCGTACATACACCCTCCCCAGACTGCACTTATGAGATTATACTCATAAAAATCTATTGAAAGAAAGGCATCGAAATCCAGTTTTTTTCCACCAAAACTGCACATTTGTATCTTTCCTCTAACAATTGAGCCGAGGGTCTCCGGAAACAGCCTCTCTAGCGGTAAGGTCTGTGTACATACACCCTCCCCAGACTGCACTTATGGGATTATACTGTGTATATTGTTGTTGTTGTTGTTGTCAGTAACTAAATATCGAGTTTAACGTCTCGAAAAAACAACCTATAAAACAGACATGGGCAAAAGCAGTAACACCAACAAGAGAAACCTATGCAGGTTTTATTTAATCCACACCCCGCTGCTCATTTAAGATCATGGCCAAGTTCTTTTTGGAACCAATATTTCATGTTATGTTATAACATATGTTTGTTATAACATCACTTCGCTATAGGCTATAGCAGCCAAAAAATGTACGCAATAAACGAGGTTGTTATAGAGAGATATGTTACAACTTCATATGATTCTTTGTATCCGCCCGCCACCCTGTCTTTCTTTCTTCTCCACGAAACCAAAATTTCACAGAACTTGGATTAAGGAAGAATTGCAACAATCTATTACAATGACCCTAATAATCGACTTTTGATAGTAATCCTGAGGTGCAGAATATGTACAAGGAATGATCACAGAGAAGCAAATATAAGAAAGGAGTAACACCACAAGTAAAAAGCATAACAGGATTAAGCAAAATTATCTATGTAGAAGACGATATCATGTTGATAAACAAGAATAAATTGGCAGTCCAGTGCACTAAGCTCCCGCTATGCACGGAGCCCGGGGAAGGGCTGGACCACAAGGGTCTATTGTACGCAGTCTTACCCTGCATTTCTGCAAGAAGCTGTTCCACGGCTCGTACCCGTGACTTCCTGGTCACATAGTAGCAACTTTACCAGTTATGCCAAGGCTCCCTTGATAAACAAGAATATTCAGCTTTAAAAATATACACAACAGAGTGAACTCAAATATGAAACTATTGTGTGCTACTTTTATTAGAATTTGATATAAAGATGATACATGTCCACTGTCCATCAATCAGCAACAGATCTATCTATCATGAATTCTACAATTATGAAACTAATACAATTACACTTAAATGGTGTAAAATAAAAAAACAGTTGGTTTCAGGTTGTGCTTGATACATATCAACTAGCGAACCAAACACCGTCCATCCACCACAAATTCTTCATCGTGGGATAGAATTTGCCCCTTATATAGTATCATCAAGATATGAAAAAGAACAAGAGAATGGGGGCACAACAAGCAGGAGAAGAGTTAAAATAATCGTAAGAATCAAAGTGAACAAGAATTAATTGTCCTACCACACAACTGAATCGAATTGTATCACTGCGCACTTTTCTTTCCATTGCCATAGTAACTTAAGTACCATCGAACGAATTTCTTCAATCCTGTCTGCAAATCCGTGGTAGGCTTATAACCGAGCTCCTTGTGAGCCGAGCTTATATTTGCATGAGTAAACTGCACATCCCCATTCCTTGGCAACTTCATAACCAATCTCTTAGCCTTTACCTTCAACAACTTCTCTAAAATGCTAACAAGATCAGAAACCGGGACAGGGGAAGTGTTGCCCAAATTGAACACCCTCAACTGAGCAGGACCTTTCTTCTTCCCACCGCTTCCTGTGCTCTTTTTAGCAGTGTCCAATGCCCCCAAACAGCCCTTCACTATATCATCAATATAGGTAAAATCCCTTGCAACCGTGCCATGATTAGCCGCCTCAAAGATTGGAATTGATTTTCCTTTCAATATATCCCTTGTGAAAAAGAAGTAAGCCATATCTGGCCGCCCCCACGGTCCATAAACCGTGAAAAATCTCAATCCAGTTATCGATAGCCCATAGATATGATTATAGGTATGAGCAATTTCCTCACCAGCTTTTTTAGTAGCAGCATATAAACTAGCAGGTTGGTCTGTTCTATCCCTCTCTGAAAAGGGTACCTTAGTATTCAATCCATATACAGAACTAGACGACGCCCACACAATCGCAGGTTGAGGATTGACACTTTTGCAAACCTCAAGAACATTAACAAGACCAGCAATATTACTATGCACATATGATCCCGGATTTTCCATGGCGTACCTCACACCCGCTTGGGCAGCTAAATGCATAACATGAGTAAATGCGACAACTTCAAATAGTTTCTTTAAGAGGGCGACATCATTGATATCGCCCTCAACAATGTACACACCGGAGCGTTCTAATAGCTCCTGCCTCGCTCTTTTGAGCGAGGGATCATAATAATCATTAAAATTATCCAAACCTACTACGCCATCTCCGCGACGTTTTAAGGCAGCTGAAACATGTGTTCCTACAAATCCAGCAGCACCAGTTACCAAAACACAAATACCATTTTTTGACCTGATTTTTGCTGAGGATTTAATCTTTTTTTCCCATGCTGGACCACCATAAGAGCTGGTTCTAAGAGATCTCCTTGAGAGATCTGAAGAAACATTTGATACAGAATTTGGTGATCTGTAAAAGAATACAAAGATTAACCCCACAAAAACAAGTGACCAAAAAATAATCTTGGTTAAAGAAAATTGTAGCCTAAGCCTATTATAAGGGGATTTTTCAATCTTGTATTTTCCTGGGGTTGATGGAATATTATCAATGTGCTTCATTTGGGACATTATTTTAGGCAAAATCTTGGAGATTAGAGCAATACCCAGATTAGGAATCTCTTATTTTCAAAAGAAAATCAGCAAAGTTCTGATTTTTCTTGGAACAAAAAAAACTTAGGGTTAGGGTTTGAGAAATTTTCCTTTTTTTTTTTTTTTGCCCCCAATGAGTGATTGATTCTTGATAATGTAAATGGGGATAGGAAAAAGAAAAAGGGGTGGCTAGTATTGAACTTTTAGCTGCTTTATTTATGAGAATCTATCTGGTTTTGGTTCAAAGATTTTTTTTTTGTGGTTTTGATTTGTAAAGAAGAAAGATTGATGATTAGTGTGAGAGAGAGAGAGAGAGATGAGGGAGGGAGAAGAATGAGGTTTGAAGAATTTAAAAAGGCAATAATGAAGATTTGAAGTGGACTAATAGGGGTTGGGGTGGGGAAAAAGCG